>JAJLZY010000206.1:0-22256 GCA_030564885.1 Metschnikowia kofuensis (nom. inval.)
ATTAAGGATACACCCAGAATTCTCACAAAGTAGATTCAATTAGTGTTTTGCGTTGTGGACTCTTTTTTGTTGTCGCACATAATTTCCCATCAATTGAAGCCACTGTGAATTGAGGCCACTGTGAATTGAAGCCACTGTAAATTCAGGACAATGAATTGAGGACACTGGATCGAGGCTCAGACTATATCAAAAAAAAGAAATGCAATTAGAGAAGTCTGTGTTGGGGGATGTAAAACAAAATCCCAAAGAAGCCAATAACATAGTCATTTTTCAGTTTTCAGTCTTGTGAGTTCAGACATAATTCACCTCTAGCTTTTTCAAAGTCTCACACTTGGCCTAATTCTGCATTTCGCAAAAGATAAGTGAGGCTCGTCCACGGTCACGTGGCCGCGTATCTTCAGAAATTAGCACCGTCCATCTTACATGATTCCGGTGCCTCCAGTTCGCCCTCGGCACAATTGAAAAACACGAAATAGCGCCTAGACATACAATTGCACAATGTCAAATGTACGTGAACAATACTTTGGACTTCCTATTCTAAACCCACAAACCAGACATCGAGAGGGTAAAAAAAAAAAAACAATTCTGAAGCGCGTGACCTAACCAACTACACAGAATACGAGTATTTTGCCACCAGTAAAAAAGGACAATGGCCTTGCCGAGCTGGCTTTGCAATTTCGTGAGTTCATCTCAAAAACACCAGGCTCAAAGTTTCTTGCAGAGGCCAATAGGTACCATTTGTACGTGTCATTGGCATGTCCATGGGCACAACGTACACTCATTGCACGGGCTCTTAAAGGCTTGACTTCGCTTGTTTCTGTATCTGTAGTGTATTGGCACATGGATGGGAAAGGGTGGAGGTTTCCCTCCGACAAAGAGTTAGAGCAGGCTGACTTGGCCAACGAAAATATAGGGACGAAAGACCATTTATATGGCGCGAGTCGCATCAGAGAGCTCTATGATCGAGCTGATTCCCACTACAAGGGCAGATACTCTGTTCCTGTGCTTTGGGACAAGAAGTTGCATACCATTGTGAGCAACGAGAGCAGCGATATTTTGCGCATGTTTAACTCCGAGTTCGACGAGCTCATTGATTCTAGACATCCGAACTTAGACCTTTATCCTAAAGAGTTGCAGGGCAAAATCGATGATGTCAATGCCTGGATTTTGCACGGCATCAGCAACGGTGTTGCAAGGGCAGGTTTTGCTACAGTACAAGAGATTTATGAGAAAGAGGCCCGCTCCGTTTTCGAACATTTGGATAGGGTTGAAACTCTACTCAAAGAGAATAGAAAAATCGACCCAAATCCTGGATTTTTGCTCCCTGAGCAGTTGACAGAGGCAGATATAAGATTGTTTGTAACGATTGTGAGGTTTGATCCAGTCTACCATCAGCATTTCAAGTGCAACTGGAAGTCCATCAGACATGATTACCCTATGATCCATGACTGGTTGCGCTTTTTATACTGGAAGGTTCCTGGGTTCAAAGAAACGACGGATTTTGAGCATATTAAGAAGGGCCAAACGAAATCGCAAGTCGCCATCAACCCGCACGGTATTACACCCATCGGTCCAAAGGATGACATCTTGCCTTTGTGATGTGAGGTGGTATGGCACACCCGTGAGCTGAAAAGTGAGCTGAATAGTACATTTTTATTATTTGAAGTGAGAAGCATGACCTCGTTTACCAGGTAAATGATCTTCGCGATATACCTGCAGTGAGTAGTCTCAGCTTTCACTCAAAGATTGGTTCTTTCTCCGAGACGAACGAGATATGGTGTTAGTGAAGAGTTATACATAGGCAAATTTTGAAACCAAAAGCTCTCGGCTCGACAAATCTTGAAATTTTTAGCCGGCACTTTAATTGTTTCCGAAACAAGCGCAAGTAATACATCCTATAAACCATTAAAGCTTTTCGACATAGACTTGCTTTGAGATATTGGAACGCTTTGAAAGTGTTTGCTGGTTTTCTCTCCTGGGCTATACACTCACTCTTTATAATTAAATATCGTGAACTAAAAAACCTCGAGTGGTCACAATACATTGTCAATGCACAACGACTTGAAGCTCACGCAAAAAGCCGGGAATATAGGGTCTTCATAGCGCATCTTGCACCAAGTATCACCAAATCTTTGTGATGTGGTTTTGTGTTCCGATGGAAGCGAAATGTAAGACACGAGCGCATGTGAGCCCTGGTTCATCCTTGAACATGGACAGATCGTAAGGCTTGAAGGGAGATCCCGGAAAGAAATTGATTCAACCGGCACTAAAAACAATGCAAAGAAACTGAATCATCTTACAGAGTATCACTTTTGAAGCTTTCAGTTTTCTTCAAGCGTCTCCGTCTCTTTTTATGCTCGACAATGGCGTGATGTGGAAAAGCATTGGCTCCGAAATCCAAAAAGATATAAATTCAAAAGTAGTTCTACTTTTTGAACGTACAAGTAACCATTTCATGCATCATGCGATGCTTCGTTAGGCAAGTCTCTAAAAGAGCATAACTCTGTAAATAAATCGGTATCACAAGTTTCATAAAATTTTAACCTTTTTCAAAGTGAGGCTTTTGAAGTCAGAATCATGATATTCGGATGATCATAATTATGATAATTCGTGGGATCTGAGATGCTCCGTGTTGTCGCAATATTGGCCAAGAGATTTTGGCTTAATACTACGATTAACATAGGTTCTCTGTGCATTTAGTTTTTGTGATGAAAGGGTGGGTTAGAGTGTCCCCCAAATTGGAGCAATTTAATGAGATGAATTTTCAAAAAACGGAAAAAAATCCGATTACGAGCGACCATTTAGATATGCCTTCACTGGAGTTTACCTCAAGTGCAAGCTACGTTAATAATTCACCTACTGCGAAAGACCCTAACATGAATTCAGGATTCGATCACGATCATAGCGCAAATTCAAATATACCACCTGAACACGCCGAGTGTGTCGGTTGAGTCTGAACTCTTGGTTTGTCGTGATTTCATTGTTTAACCATGAATATCGTTAAACAATGTTTATGGTCAAACAAAATGGCACAGACTTGCCAATTAGAACGACCTCTCCCAGGTAAATTTCAAAATCTCTTTCAAAAATACAATCGCCACTTTCACTCTCACTCCCAGCTCCAAAACCTTCAAAATTTCATTAAAAAACGGTCGCTTTGAAATTAAAGAGACTATAACTTCGAGACCTTCTCCATCTCCTCACATGTGCTCCACGCCGGGGCCGCGATGCGCATACTATTATACACACCCTCATCGCCGGCCTGTCTTTTTTCCAGATAAGCCTGAGAAGCTAATAGTTCAAACAGTGACATTGGCTCTTCCCTCTAGTTTAAGACCAGGAAAGAAGAGAAAAGAAGAAGAAATTATAACAAAAAGAAGGAAAAAGAGAAGAATAGAAGAAAACGATTCCAAAGACTTCTCGAAATGGCCAAGCAGAGAGGAAGAAGACAAAATAACACCTACAAGGAGCGGCCCTCAGAGCAGGGCCTGGGCCTTGAGGCAGGTGCAAATGCCATTTCTCAGTCACAAGAAAACCACAAGAACCACCTGGAAACCCCCCGCCAGGACCCCCACGAAGACTCTAGAGACGAGCCCAAGTCGGAATTCACGTCTGTTTTCTACGGGTTGGTTGACCTGGCGGAAATCGACTACTTCAAGCAGGCCGAGTCCACGCTCAACGTCAATGCGTTTGACTCTGACGAGGAAAGAGCCGGGTTCATCCGCTCTGTTTTGGAGGAGTCCCGAGGCAAAGAGTTGAAGTTGGTCACCAACCAGATCTGCTCCAAGCTCATGGAGCGGCTTGTGCTCCAGGCCTCGGACCGCCAGTTGAAGCACATTTTCCACCAGTTCCAGGACCATTTCCCGGCGTTGGCCCACCACAAGTACTCGTCACATGTCCTCGAGACGCTTCTAGTGCGGAGCGCGGCGTTGATTGAAAAGGAGCTTGCCCACGATCCAGACACAAACGCAAGCACAAGTTCAAGCACAAACACAAACACAAACGAGGACTGGGACTCGACTGCCGCCGGCTTTGACGACTCCTTGGACAACGAAGAGGACCGGCGCGTGGCGGCCAAGTCCATGGAGTCGATGTTCGTCCAGATGCTTGCCCTGTTTGCGCCCCACTGGCACACGATGATCGTGCACCAGTATGCGTCGCACGTGATGCGGATCGTGTTGCTCGTGACCTCCGCCAAGGAGTTGCCCGCCAGCACCATGGCCCACTCGGTGTTGCGGTCGAAAAAGTCGAAGATCGCCCGGAAAATGATCGAAATCAAGGACACCGCCGACTTCAACCGCGCGCACGAGGTGCCGCCCTCGTTCAAGCACGAGCTCAAGCAAATTATCGGCAGCGTGGCGCTGCGGCTCGACACCAAGGCCGCGCGGGAGCTTGCGATCCACAAAGTCGCGTCGCCGGTGCTCCAGCTCGTCTTGCGGGTCGAGGGCATTTTCGACCGCGACCGGCCCGTGTGGCACATGCTCTTCCGGGCGGAGAAGGAGGACAAAGAGCCGCAGGAAGAGGCGTTTGTGGAGTTTCTCTTGTCCGACCGCGTGGGCTCGCACTTCCTCGAGGCGATCATCAAGAACGACGGCGCCCGCATGAAGTACATCGAGAGGTTGTACAAGCTCTACATGAAGGACCGGGTGTTGAAGTTGGCCATGCGGGCGACCACGGGCGTGTACATTGTCCAGGCCTTGATGGCGAAGTTGAAGCCCGGGGAGGTCGAGCACATCTTGGACGCGGTCGTGCCCGAGATCTCGTCGCTCGTGTCGATCTCCGAGAACCAGAACATCGACCTTGGCAAGGCGGTCATCGAGGCGTCGATGGCCCGTTTCAACTACAGGCGCGACGAGCTTGTGGTGCAGCTTTTCAAGAAGTTTGCCCCCAACTATAACCCCCAGGACCCGGGCGACGAGACGTCGACGGAGTTTTTCGAAAACGTGCTCCAGCTCACGGGCTCCACGTTGGGCAACACCCGCGACGACTGGCCCACGGCCGAGGAGCGCCGGCGCGCGTTGTTCATTGAGAAGTTGATGGAGTACGACTACGCGTTTGTGGTGTGCGCGTGGCTCAACTTCATGGCCTTGCCGCACGAGAGGTTCTTGCAGATGTGTTTCCACGGAGTGTTTTCGCACGTGGTCGAGCACGCCTTGGTGGTGAAACCGGCCGCCGAGGGCGAGCCCCGCGACGTGATGATCTTGCGGAAGAAGTTCTTGAACATCTTCATGGGCCACATCTACGAGTTGTCGTGCAACTCGTACGGGTCGCATATTGTCGACAAGCTCTGGCAGTTCACGGTGCTCTTGCCCATGTACAAGGACCGGGTCGGGTCGGAGTTGATGGCCAACCTGCACCGGGTCAAGGACAGCACCTACGGCCGGTTGGTGTGGAAGAACTGGTCGATGGAGTTGTTTGTGCGGAAAAAGTACGACTGGAAGACCTTGGTCAAGACCCAGGAGCAGGAGTACCGTGCCGGGGCCGACGAGGCGGTTTCCGGGGAGCAGAAAAAGAAGCCCATAGAGTTGAAGATGGAGCAGCTCTATAAGCAGAAACAGTACCAGGAGGAGCGGGAGAAGCGCAAGGGGGAGGACCTTGCGTATGCCGAAAAGAAGAGACAAAGAATGCGCGGAAGAGACCGGTATTAGTAGGAGATGGTGAGAGGCCAGGCCTTTGTTTGATGAACAGACGGTACGGAGGGGTTGCTGCTTTTTCATATGTTTCTTCTGCGGAATAAGGACCCGTGGTAATTTATGAAAAGAACCCGTTGTCATTTATAAAAACGATCCCGTTATGAATTATAAAAAAGATCCCTTTGTAATTTATAACAATTAGTGGTAGGACGTGGCCCATAAGGGCAATACAAGGTGTCGATCTGATGTCCACTGTCAGGTCTGGCCCAGGCAGAACCGGCCCAGGCAGTCTTATTTGATATGAGACTGGTTTGCTTCTTACTGCAGAGACTGTTGAGGATAAAGGTTGAATGATATGTACAAGATAAGACACCTAGCATTCAAGAGGTTTGGCAGTAGCTCGAGTGCTAAGTAGGAGAGTATAGCGGAAGACCACTGGGAGTAGAGATCGGTCGAAATGCTTTCGAAAAAGAAGGGCAACTTGAATTCAGGGGATGCAATTTTCTCTCACGATCCAAGCAGACTATATTTAGTATGGTGGAGCCATCAAAAGTTTACATGGAGTCGCTAAATTCGGGATGTATGATGTGCATCGCCAAAACTCACAAACAAGCACATGCACATCGATTGATAGATGTAACGCACGAGACTCAGAGCTTTCTTGGTCATTTAATACCTTCTCGATGCCGCTAAAGAATGAACTTTCAGCAAAAGAATGGTTTTTGGGACCCTAGCAGAATATCAAGAATTTTCCAGAAATCGGTGATATGAGAAAGCGTTGCCCAGAGATTTCAGCACCAGCGATAAAACATCGCTCTCCTTATGAATAACAAAAACGCCGATTTGGAAGTCCAACATGCTTCGATTCAAGTTTCACATAAAGTTCGTACATGCTACTTGAGGCTCTCGTTCCAGCTGCTAGTGTACCGTTGGTTCAGGACTCTTCGTGAAAGCCAGGTAGAATCACTTCTTCAACCTCCAAGGCTCATCGACGCTTTTGAAGTAATAATATGGATGTTCTCTCTGACTGCCAGCGAGGAAACAGAAACAATTCTTTCTTTTGAGATATTCTCGAAATGTACTCGGCTAGCATGACAACGCAGCTCACTGATTTCTCTCAGCGCACGAAATCTCAACCAGACTTTTTCTTCGCTTATTCCCCAGCCTTTTTCAGCTAGTCGTGAAACCACGTTGTATGCCGTAGAATTCGAGCAAATTCGGTCAGTTGACAAAACTTTCTCCATTTCTCCAAATCGAGAATCTCAATTCAGACTGGCCGGATTCACGGAAAGTATTAAAATAAACCCTGGGCAGCTTTTCTGTGAGGAACTTCTTCTATCACACCGACCTTTCCGTTCAAGCTCTTCATTTACAGATGCAATGATCTAAGTAGCCAGATGCTTCAATCCTGAGTTTCCTGTTTCCTGTGTATCTTCTCGTTCTTCAGTGAGAGATCCTCTCCCAAAGATCGAAAAGACCGTCGCCGTCTTCTAGTTCTTCAGTAAAAGATCTTCTCTCAAAGAAAAGAAAAACCCTTCTCTCCATTCTCTTCCTTCTCTCCATTCTCTTCCTTCTCTTCCTTTTCTTTCTTCTCTTTCTGTGGAACTGCCCGATGAATCTCCCTCTCCTTCTTCCCCTTTACCCTTCACCCTCTCCTCAAAGCTTCTTCAAATGGTACTCCTCCAAAGTCGCCAGCGGCACATCCGTTGGGCTATCGACAACCGGGTCTGAGCCCGACTGGTTCTTCGGAAACGCAATCACGTCTCTTATACTGGAGCTCCCCACGAGCATGGCACACAACCGGTCAAAGCCCAAGGCAAGCCCAGCATGTGGAGGACACCCCATCAGCAACGCCTTGAGGAGGTGGCCGAAAAGCTGCTCGTAGTTGCGAATGCCGAGAATCGTCTCAAAAACATATTTTTGGAGAAGCGGGTCGTGGATTCTGCGTGACCCGCCCCCGACCTCGACACCGTTTATGACCAAGTCGTAGTGTTCGCCCCTTACTTTAAGGGGGTCTGTGGCCAAAAGGTCATAGTCCTCGCTTTTTGCCATGGTGAACGGGTGATGCGTCGCCAGCAACTTTGTCTTGCTGTATGCTGGGAATTCTGCCTTTACTTCCTCTTGAGTTTCCTCAGGACTAAAGAGGGGGAAGTCCACGACCCACAGCGCAACAAAAATCTCGTTTCTCTTATAGTCAGAGACAAGCGTGCCGTTTTCACATGCGATGGGCCGGTTCCAGCGGTCTGGGAAGTGCTCAATTGCAAGTTGCCGGAACTTCCCCAAGGGTGTCGGGTTCTCATAGGGTAATTCGGCCCTTGTCGAGAAGGCAAGCACGTCTCCTGGAGCAAGGGGCAAGGCTTTTGCGAGAGCGTCGGGACTGAATCTCTCTGTCTTCGAAAAATAGCCCTTCTCGCAAAACCTCTCATACCACGACCCTGCGTCGTTCTCATCCTTGATCTTCACTATCACGGGCCTACGTCTGGCATAATTGGCGGCTTCAGTCATGGCGTGTGGCACTTTAAAAGACTCGGCGGGGTCAAAGGCGCGTTTGAGCACGCAAGCCTCAACCACAGGAAACGCCAGGGCGTTTTTTCCAGGCGTGAAATACTCAGATATGTCAGTAAACTCGAGATTCGAGCGCAAGTCCGGCTTGTCGATGCCGTATTTGGATAACGCCTCCATGTATGTCAAGCTGGTGAGTGGAACAGAGTCCTGGGCACTCTTGGGAATCTTGTGTAAGAAACCGTCTGGCCCAATGAGGTGCATTTCGTAAGGAGACACCGACGCCCATACTTTCTGCACAATGTCGTCCACAACAGCAGTCACCTGGTCACGTGAATTGATGAACCCAAGCTCCATGTCCACCTGGGTGAACTCCGGCTGTCTGTCTGCACGGAGGTCCTCGTCTCTAAAGCACTTGGCAATTTGGAAATACCGCGAAAAGCCAGAACTCATCAAGATCTGCTTATATTGTTGCGGAGATTGCGGCAACGCGTAGAGACGAGACGGTGTTCGCGTGGGCACGAGAAATTCCCGTGCGCCCTCGGGCGTAGACTTGAACAATAGCGGCGTTTCGATCTCGACAAAGTCGTGTGTTTCAATCAACGTGTTTCTGACCAAACTGGCCACTTTGCTTCGCGTACGAAGTGCCGTTTGGTAGCTGGGCGTGCGGAGCTGGAGGTATCGGTATTTTGGCGGGATTTCTGCGGGGTTTGTATGTTTCAAGTTGTCCAAACGAGCCGCCTCCACGCCTGCTGGGTTGAGTGTTTGGAACCCCGACACCACGACCTCAAACTCGGGCGATTTTGCGCCTTTTTTCGCCTGTTTGGCTTGCACAAACCCGCTCACGCTGACAGAGTCCTCGGGCCCGCTCTGCTCGAGCTTCTGGAAGATGTCGGCGGCTGTATGATCGGGCGAAAGAAGCAACTGGATCACGTCTCCATTGACGTCTCTCAACTCGGCAAAACTCCGTTTCGCCTGCACACGCGGCTTCTTATGGAGGTGGCCGTGGAGCGTAATGGTCTGCGGCGTTTCGCTCACGATATTCTTGACCACATGGGTAGCTGGAGGAAACACAAACTTTGCTAGTGTCGAGTCACGTGGAGGAAGCAGAGAGAGGGTTCTGGCACCGGCCAAAAGCTGCGGTTTGAGGGACTTGAAAAGTCTCATTCTGATTTTTGGATATACAAGGATCTCAATTGTCTATATTCGTTGTCTGAGTCGACTTTCCTAGCCGGTGTGGCTGCTTTTCTGTGACCTCTAAACATTTTTCTTATTTGGTGCTCATGATCTGAGGCCCGGAAAATATCGAGGTGAGCCGCACCCAAGAGATTTCCACATTTCGCGAGACCGGCCCCAATAGACAAAATCTGGAAACGAGAGCAGTCCATGATGCAAAGTGGCTGCCAGATACCTCATTTGCGAAACAAATATAATAATAAGTAAATAAAGAAAAAAACGTTTTTCTAGCCATTATATAAATATAAAGTATTGTCTCTTTGTTGTGGCTTTGTGGTGTAATTGCACTTGTCTGAAATATATTTGTTGAGACTTCGAGGATGAGACATGTCCTGAATTTTCTCCAATTCCTTTCAGGTACTTTTCAAGTTTCGCTGACCGGTTCGCTCGCCGAAGAATTTTGAAACTCGAAAAAGGCCCGGTGTTTAGTAAGAAATGAATAATAGTCCCCGAAATTAGTAGCGTTCTGCAGCGCTAGCTTTCAACCCCCATTTTTATCATAGTCGGTAAGAACAAAAGCCATCGGTGTATTGATGTGCTTCCGACGCAAGAAACTTCAGCCGAAATATGCTTGAATTGAGGCCGATATTGGCTGAGTGAAATATTGTGGCCTTGGTATGGAAGGAGCACAACTGGCCTAATATACGATATTGGCTATTCAAGGCTAACTTGATGAGAGTGTGTTTTATTCTACAAATAACAGAAAGTTCTTTCGGAATTCTTCATCTCTTACTTTTGCTCTTTTGCTTTTTTTTGCCTGGATTTTATTGATACTTTAGTTTTGAGAAAAAGCGTCGCCTAGTATGAAGCGCTCTATGGCGTTGTAAACTTGGTGCTTTAGTTAGCTCTCTAAGCTTAGGGTCGGCAGCTTTGACTCATTCTACTACTAGATTTGATCTGCCGCTGGAAAACCATGCAGAATCAAATTTTCCAAGAAGCAACGAGAAAAAAGAAAAAAAATGATTCTTGTTCCCCTCACTCGCCCTATGTCTTTTCATTTTCGCTTCATATATATGGAAAAGATGACATTTACTTTGTGTCTGTTTCATGAATACGCATTAGTGAGAAATGGGTGCAATTTGAACTGATCGAGAAATTGATCCAAGATCCATGGCACCAATATATTGCTTCGCACTACACCGGGGGACGACTTTTGTGACGAGATATTTTGGAGTTCATATTAGTCTCAGCAATGTGACGATAATAAAATGTATGGGCCATAGTAGACTATCGAGGACTCTCGATCTTCGCGGGGCACTACCACGGCATCGAATCGTTTTTTAGGAAAGATCATTTTTAAACTGACTATTGGAGGAGTGGCCGTGCTAACCATTCCAAAAAATCACAGAAAATGGGTGGAACTATAATGAACAAAATTCATCCGAAGCTCGATAGAGCGGAATCATATGGCCAATTGTGACCTTTATCATTATAAGTCTTGGGTGGGCTCCGTTTAATCGGTTGCTCGGAAAATAAGGGTTCGTTTCCCGCGCATGTGCCTGACCGCATGAGCAAATGCCGGCCGCAAAAGCCGGCCGCACCGCCCGGCCTCAGGATTCTGGCCAAAGAGTATCAATTCGAGGATACAGAGCGAGGAGATGGTTCAGGAAGGAAAAAAGAAGAAAAAGAAAAAAGAAAAAAGAAAAAAAGACGGCATGTGAAAAATATCACGACTCTTTTATGCCAGATGATATCTCTTCATTTTCGAGACCTTCTTTTCGGGCCCATATTAAAATGCGGCTTTTGGCGAACTGTGTGGGCCACCACATTTCATCGAGACTACATTTGGTCAACTGCATCACACTCAACGCCCAGGACACAGGAATGTCAGATCTAGTCTAGGCTTTTTTTTCTCTTTTGTGAGGGTATTCTTTCTTTGGTTTCTTGGCATCCCTGATATCGCTTCCCTTCAATTGGCACGATTTCACCATAACTCATTTTTTTTGTCATACCAGTCCCGAAAGAGAAAATTCTTATAATATAATGTTTTTTTTTAAAAAAAAAAAAAGACGCGGCACTAAATCTTGTATATGTAGGCTGTGACGGTGAGACGCGCCGCGTGGAGCCAAGCCAGGCCAAGGCTCAGGCCCGCATCCCACCTTTGGCACAACAGTAAGATTTTTTTTTCACTATTTTGCGTCAGACTCAGAACGACTATATGCAAACAAGGATGTTTTCCAGCATTATTCAAAAATATTCCATGACTAGCCGCATCGTGACTTCATTGTGATCGACTCTATTGTGGCCGACTCCAATGCGGTCGACATTATTGTAGCTGACATAAATTCAATTGTTCTTTGGTTGCAAAATAAATTTTGCAAAACTCAATTTCTCTTGAGTCTCCGTGCTAAAATACACACAACCATTTTTAGGCCAATTCCCGATCCCATCCACTTTTATTTCCCAAGACTTGTCCACGCAGTCCTCTCCCCACACAGCCCGGTCCACCTTCCGCCCGTTCCCTCGGTATACACCCTACCAGGTTTCTTGGTCCGGCACCCAGAAACGTGCGCAGCTCTTTTCAAACCCGCGTTTGGAGTAACTGGAGTAACTGTGCAGTGTGAGTAGTGATCAACAGAGACATCAAGTCCTTCTTCTCACGAGTACTTTGCGCGTTCCCAGCACGATTCGCTTCTTGCTTCTCTGCACTGTCCATCTTTCTCTGCACTATTTTTATTTTTCTGCACTCTTCTTATTGTTCTGCACTCTTCCTTGCTCTCTCCCATCCACCCCCTTCTTCTTTTCTTTTGTCTTGCTCAGTCGATCATGTTGTCGCTACCGTCATTCCGGCTCTCGAAACTCGTTGCAAAAGTCTTGTTGCCCTTAGCATTGGCTGTGGTGCTCATGATCACGGTTCTCTACCATGCAGATGTCGACACCTCGATCATCGACAGCAAGTACAAAGATATGCTTTCCTTTCTCGACAGCACCACGTCGGGGCTCCTATCCGGAAGCTCGGGGGCAAGTGTGGCGCCGCAAAATGTCGAGCTCAAGTTCATTCCCACGAAAACGGGCGACCGCAAGCTGATTTTGGCCCAGAACCAGCATGTGTACGATTCGGTGTTGGCCCAGAAAATCAGCGAGCCCAAGGATTTCGACATGGAGTCCATCAGGCCGCCCCTTGACCCGCTGGCCTACAAGAGGGAAAATGCCACCATCATCGCGTTGGTCAGAAACAATGAAATCGCCGGGATCAAGCGGACGTTGCGCCAGTTCGAGCACAATTTCAACAGCAAATTCCAGTATCCGTACACGTTTTTGAACGACGAGCCGTTCACAGACAGCTTCAAAAACAAGATCCGCTCCTTCACAAAGGCAGACGTGCAGTTTGTACACATTTCGCCCGACGTTTGGAACAAGCCTGCGTCGATTGATCTCGAGCGGGAAAAGGCCGCTATGGACCAGATGGAGCGCGAGAACGTGGCGTATGCAAAGAAAGGCCTGTACCACAACATGTGCCGGTTCTACTCCGGGTTCTTCCAGGACTTGCCCGAGCTCCAGAAGTATAAGTACTACTGGCGGATCGAGCCCAACGTGCGCTTTTACACTGACCTCAATTACGACGTGTTCAAGTACTTGGCCGGCACCAAGAAGATCTATGGCTTCACCATCAGCTTGTATGACATCAGGCAAAGTGTGCGGACTCTCTTGGCCGAGACTCTCGAGTTTTTGAACAAAGGCAGCAACTACAAGTACGTGAACCTGAAGGGCGCGTTCCAGTGGATCACGGAAAACCAGCAAAACCCGCACATCACCGAGCACACCGGCGGGTACCTGACGTGTCATTTCTGGTCCAATTTCGAGATCGCAGATATGGATTTCTACCGGTCCGAGGCATACCGGGCGTGGTTTGCCCACCTCGAGTCCACGGGCAAGTTTTACTATGAGCGGTGGGGAGACGCGCCCGTGCACTCCTTGGGGTTGGCGCTCTTTGCCAATAAACGAGATATCCATTGGTTCAGAGACATTGGCTATTATCACCTGCCATATACAAATTGCCCCAATAGCGATAACACAAAAGGGTGCACGCCGGGTAAATTTGACGATAGCGGGCACAACCTAGACCAGAACTGCTTGGCCACATGGGTCGACTATGAGATGGAGAGTCTCGGCGCGATATATTAGTGCCGACCCTCGAGCATGACAATATATGCGAGGAAACATACACGTGAAGCAATTTAGACGTGACGGAGAAAAAATGATAAAACTTGTGAGGGAAGCAAATGCGTATGATACAGACGCCAAAATAATCTCATACCGAGGAGCTTGCATGGGATGACCTTCCCCGAGGCTGTCTGGGCATAAAGGTAGCTACCAGCGTGCCGGTGTGTGATGATAGAAGGCTTTCATCAGAATGCGAATTCATGTGAGGTGTGCTGCTCATAGTTTCGAAATGGCTCATGAAGATCAAGGAACATTGGTGTAAAATCCTACTAGACTTTGATTTTCGTCCAGCTTTCAGCGCTCTTTGTCTTTGAACC
Organism: Metschnikowia kofuensis (nom. inval.); assembly: GCA_030564885.1. Taxonomy (NCBI): domain Eukaryota; kingdom Fungi; phylum Ascomycota; class Pichiomycetes; order Serinales; family Metschnikowiaceae; genus Metschnikowia; species Metschnikowia kofuensis (nom. inval.). Next base: position 13,853 of record JAJLZY010000206.1, read on the forward strand.
CGATACACCATCTTACATCGAAGGGCCTTGTCATGAAAGTGTGATTTGTCGAGGCCAGGCTGAAAAATCATGTCACAGGACCCCTCTTGATTGTTCCAACAATACAAAATATCAATTTACGAGACCTTAGATCTCGCAGCATCGCATACAATGGAAATTGTCTCTATTCATGAAATGCCATGGTTTCAATAATGGGTTACAATTGTCCAAATATCAATGAACCTTCTCGAGCTGGCGGCTAGGTGCAAAAAGTTCAACTTCGCAGGTCCAGTTTTGGGAATCTAGACCGAGATTACCTGAGCGAAATCATCATACGATGCAACAGTGCCCGCTTGCAGATCTTCGGCTTTGAGCCTTGTTCAATCACATAATTCGCGGACCAGATTCCTGGTCTAATTAGACCATGAAGCCACAGTTTTATCGCTCTACTGGAAATCTAATAATAATACGCGCTTGTGGATCACGTGACGCTAGCTATTAGCGCGATATGAAAGGAGGCTACGAAGCAAGAAAAGAGCGACGAGGTCAGCACAAAAATAAAGGTGAAGGTTAAAACACAAAGCCTGGGAGAGTCAGAAAAGATAAAGAAGCTCCGTTTGTCCGGCATTCTGGCCCTTTTTATCTTTTGTTCTGTACCTAGTTGCACAGCAAACTGGCCCTTTTTTCTGCACATAGTTGTCGTTTTCGGCACACTGTTATCAGTTTCCGCATCCGCTAAACCAAAACTGTGGATATTAAAGTACGAAGCGCGCGCGTGGGTGCAAAACTGTGGAGATTCAATCACCGAAAATCTCCGAAGGCTTACTAATGATGAATCCCGCAGTCTTATATAAATAGCGGGATTCAGAAACTTAAAAGGAAAGTCTTCATACTTGTGTACTGATATTGTTACTATCACCGCGTTTTCCTCGTTGCTGATAACCTATACAAAATGGCCCCTTCTGTTGCTGCCGTATCCTCCCCCGAGGCTTCTAATGAAGACTTCTCGTCCATTGTGAATAAATTGACCAAATTGAACATTGTCGGTGGGGCTGAATACAGAAAAACGGTCAAGACTGGATCCGCCGCCTCTTGGCTCGAGAAGTTGCCCGAGCCAGCCAGAAAAAGGTTCGAAAAACACGGCATTGATTTGTCGAAGGGATACCCCAAGGTGCCTGACAGAGAGCAGATCCCAACTTTTCTCGACGAGGCATTCGAGGTCCGTAACAAAGAGTACCCTTATATCGAGAGAGGCAAAAACGCAGACCCCGAGAAGAAGGCTTTGTTTGGTGCTGCGAAAGAAGTGAACAATGTGACTGCCCACATTGGAACCGAGATAGTGGGCTTGCAACTTGCCGATTTGAACGATCAGCAGAAGGACGAGTTGGCTCTCTTGATTGCCGAAAGAGTCGTGGTTTTCTTCAGAGACCAGGATTTGTCTCCTCAGAAACAATTGGAGTTGGGCAAGTACTGGGGCCAAGTTGAGGTCCATCCACAAGTTCCTCGGGTGCCCGATGGCGCAGATGGCGAGAATTTGGCGGGAATCAGCACGATCTGGCAAGACTACTCGAGGGAATTCTACGGAATTCCTCTCACCTTCAAAAACAACAACAAGGGAAACAGCCAGTGGCATGCCGATTTGGTGCACGAGTTCCAGCCGGCTGGTATCACGCACTTGCACAACGACACCATCCCAGATGTCGGAGGCGACACTTTGTGGGCCTCGGGCTACGCCGCCTACGACAAGTTGTCGCCTGCTTTCCAGAAGTTCTTGGACGGCAAGACGGCGATCTACCGCTCGGCACATGCTTACATCGATAGGGAAAATCCATTGAGTGGGCCCAAGCATATCGAAAGAGAGCATCCGCTTGTGAGAACGCACCCGGCAACAGGCTGGAAGTACTTGTTTGTCAACAGGGCCATGACTCTGCGTATCGTGGGCTTGGAGCCAGCAGAATCCAAGCTCATTTTGGAGTATTTGTTCAATGTTTATGAGAAAAACTTGGACATCCAAGTCAGATGGAACTGGAAGTCCAAGAACGGGCTTGGCACCTCCGCCATCTGGGACAACAGAATCGCCAACCACAATGCCGTCTGGGACCACGAAGGTAAGCAGTCTCGACACGGTACCCGGGTCACATCTTTGGCGGAGGTTCCTTATTTCGACGCCAGCTCGAAGTCTCAGAGACAGGCTTTGGGCTTGGATGTCTGAGGCCTCTCTCGAAGGTAGAACAACAAAAAAAAGAAAACTCATGCCACATTCAGTTTGATAGGATGGGTTTAACGAAAAATAAAAATAAAAAAGCGTCTCTTCACTACAGCTCAATAAGTAGATAGCACTTTAGTGATTTCCAATCGACAAAAGAGAATTAGGTATTTGTATGAAATATGAACTCGGCCTGCGTTCGCTGGTCTGAACGGCAGAGATCAGGTTACTTTCAACTCCTCTGTACCTCTGTACTGTCTTGTTTCATTTAGCAATCCATAATTTTGTCATGTCTTGAATCCTGGTATTATTTGAGAGTAGAGCAAGTTCCCTGACCCACGGCCTATGCTGAATCTGAGAGAAGCCACTAAATCATGCGCCCGTGCAAGGGAACTTCAGCGAAGTTCTAGAGAATTTCAGAGCCTTTTTAGACCTTTCTTAAACTTTGCGAATGGCACCCTGTGATACCCTGTGAGAGAAAATAAAAGAACAAAAACAAATTAAAATTGATGCCATTTATCCGTCGTCCCATAACTTTCAGTGGCCACAATTGTGCGATCTCATTTCGTGTACTCTTTGCGCCATGACTTCGGTGATTCTCAGGTAGATAGGATCGTACTTCACCTTATCGCACCATGCTGACAACTGGGGATATTTCTTATACAACTCCGTTTCGCCCGAGCATTCTTTGACCCCGACCTCGTTGTCGAAAAGATTCTCGTATATTGGGAAAGAGAGCATGATGTCCGCAGCCGAGAGCTTGTTTCCCACAAAATACCCTGTTCCCTGCTGGAAAAGCCGCTTCTCCAAATACGCCAAGTTCAAGTTGAACTCGTGGATGTAGTAGCCATAATTCAACCCTTTGGAAACCAACTTTGCCATCGTCTTCAATCCGAGTGGGGCTATTCTCTTCACAGTAGTATTGATCAACATCGATAACAAAATAGGCTGGAGCGTGCCTTCTGTATAGTGGATATAATAGTCGACCATGAGCTGATCGGCCTCCAGCTTTGGGTTTAGGATATTTTTTGGGTCATAATGTTTCAAAAGATACTGCACAATCAAGCCCGATTCCGTGAGCTGAAGAGAAGGTCTGCCGTCTGCGAAATGGATATCCAAAACGGGCGATTTTCCGAGCGGATGCACATGGAATAATTCTGGAGGTGAACGCCATGTTTGTGGGTCACGAAGGAAAATGTCGACTTCGTAGTCGAGCTGGAGAATCTCCAACATCCACATGATCCGCTGGGCCCTCAGATCATTGAGCCAGTAGAGCGTGAACTTGTCTTGTGAAGAGGTCATTTTGAATGTGAGCGTTTGATGGGTTTGATGGATTTAATTGATTCCGTCGATTCAATCAAATAATTGAGATTTGATGAGTGGAGATGGGGGAAGGGTTGGGACCAAATTAGTAGGCCAAAAAGTAAGAGCAGAACGTTGTTGTTTTATATTAGAACTTGAAAAGTAGCGGAAGTAGAAATGTTTTTTTATGGGAGATATAGAGGTTATATCTCATTTAGAGCCGAGGCATCGGCATTTCCCGAAACGACCAAGAGGCTAGAAGACATTGCCTAAACAGGCAAGATGTCAGAGTCTGGACCTGTATACAATGTACTTTGAGAGCCGAATTGTGGGGTGCGGCTCACCTAAAATCCATTGTGGAGAGAGGGGCAGCATGAAGTGGAAAGCTTGAGTGCTTCGTAAATCAAAAAATCTTACACGGCGAGATATAGAAGAAGATTCGTGAAGTCATAAGCTAGAATAGATTTTACAAAAGGACAGCATATGGGTTCCGTGAATAAAAGCCTTGAAATTGGTCTAGATTTTTTTATCGTGTTCGTTCTTTTCAATGTGGTACTTAAAAACTGTCCCTCATATCTCGCGAATAAACTGAATCACATTTATTCCCAAAATCGTTTCCAGACCACAAATAAAGCTAATTGACCTCAAAATTGTGCCCTTGTGGTCACTACCCAGGCCATTGACAAAAAGAGAAGTCTCGCATGTTTATTAAGTTGAGCTTTTTGAAACTTGAACCTACTGGTTTCTCTATTTGAACTTTTAATAACTTTCGGCTCAAAAAAGTTTATTTTTTTTTTTTCACTTCGAGTGGGTGATTGTCCGGGCCACGGACATTCCCGCCGCCAGTCGGCCTAGTTGAATTTCAGTATGTCACGTGACAGGGGTGCCCTTACATATCGGATTCAGAAACGCGAATAGAGATGGGCAGTTCTTCGAGATAAGACAGCCTCCATTCTAAGACTTAACTTCGAGAGTCATCAACCGTCGATATCCGACCTGAAACTTCGAATTCAAATCACCTCATTAAAGGACACGCCCGCCAAGAACCAATTTTATTCGAAGTGACTCATCACGTGCCAGTTGTCTTGACCTGTACTGTCAGCATTTGGAGACAACTCGAGACTGAAAAATCCATATAGTTTTATCTCAGTCTTGACATTTGACTGAACTTGACCATAATAGAGCTGCAACTAAAAGATCACATTTCTTGTTAGCTCAATAAGCTTTCAAAAACTCATCATAGCGAAAAAGGCTTGACTTTAGCACATTGACTCTTCGTCAGTTTAGAGCCTCACAACAACTCTACTTTCCGTGCACCAGTTTAAGAAAAAGCCCACACCGATCATTCTTCCACTGTTGAATAAATTCTGCACTTGAGATGTCGCTTCACCACCTGAGACTGGATATGAAAGGATCAAGTCATGCACTCGCCATGGGCAAGTTCAACGAAGACAAAATCTCCAACTCCTTTTTACAACGATTCAACAAAACTTTACAATCTTCCCTCGAAAAAAAAGAAATGGACGGTACTGGCTTGGGTAGTCCAGCGCCAATATCGGAAAATACACCTCTGTCTTCTCTTAGTCATGAGGCAACCACACCACAGAGCTTCCAATCCTGTTCACAGAAAAATGAGCCTATTGAGTCAGTGAATAGGGGGGGCTCAGAGAGCGTCATAGGAGAATCTTTACCGTTTCAGTTTGATCCCACAAACATGCTGGCGCAGGAAATACAGATTGAGGCGATTCTTTTCAAATACTCAGCAGAGTTGTATGTCACATCCGTGTATCCTGGTGCATCGCAACAGAGTCAAGCATCAGCAATGTTGGAGTGTTTGAAAGGATCTGCTTTTAGAGAAGCGTTCTATGAATGTCGTGGCTATCCCGCCAGGAGTCTATCCAAGTCGATGGCGGCATTTTCCAGGTGGTTCGAGAAAAGGTACTGCTTCCCAGGTGGGTATTTCGATATGTACCAACACTTTGAAAGGTTGTATCGCTTGAGGTCACGCAAGGAATACGTGGAGGAGTTCTCGCGGCTCGTGACAGTCAACAGAATGTTGGAGAACCCGATCGACAAAGTCTCGGATGCCATCATGAACAATTACTTCATCAGGGGTATCAGAGACCCGCAGATACGCTTGGTGCTTCTGTTTCTGATAGCCGAACGCGATTTCAAAAAACGATTGGATAAGTCCATAGACTTTGTCCGGTTCTTGACAAAAGATGACGCGTGTCCAATGATGTGGACTGATCAACATAGCTGACCGAGCTTGGCCTTTAGAATGGGGTGCAAACTTGATCGCTATGAACGGCCTCTACACTTGACTGATTATGAACTGGGCCATTTCTAGCTGATGCGTTGGTAGAAACTAAGGTATAAATCACGTGAAAAAAATGACATGCTTTGCTTGTCATTTCAAACGAGCTTGGAAAAACATTTCTTCGAAAATAGCATATCGCATCTATTTCTCGTAAACAGACCAAGTACTAAGAAAGGTTCGGCCTTCGTCTCGTCAGAGTCTGGCACTTCAGTTTCGTTTAAATTGAGCTTCCTTTTGGGACTTATTCGAGTCGGCATTCATTATCATGAACCCGAATTCTAATATTCTCATTATCTGAGATACGAAGTTTTTCATATTCGGCCCCAAATGTCAAATTGATTTCATAAAATGAATCTCTCAAGGCAAATACAATTATGAAATCAAACGAGTCCGGCTTGCTAGATCGAAAAATATTATTGTTAAACCTCACCTTGAAGGGTGTTTGGATGGGCCGATCTTGCGAGGATTGCATCCCAGCAAAGCAATAGTAATCCCTTCCCAACTTTGACGAGCGTAGAGGGTTGAAGATATGAGGCTTTATTTTGATGCGCATTGCGTCCCATTTCCCGGAGTCAAGGTGGCGTATTCTACTCTGAATCATTTGTTACACTAGTTTCCAAAACACGGCCTGTGTATTCAAAATAAGCATTTCTCATCGCAGCTCACACGATTCTACAGCACCCATCAAATACATTGAAAGAGTCTGATATCGAGGAAACAAGCTTTCGATTAAAAAGAACCATTTTTTGATTGGTTCCCCATTTCTTCCACCGAGACGAAGAGGATCTAGTAGATGACCAACGCTTTGCCCGCGAGCTGGTCAAGATAATGGCCTTTCCTTAAAGGGTCTAGTTCAATCAAAAGCTGTAGCAAGCGCCGAGACTTCTCACTTGTCTCCTTTTTGGACTCGGCCGATGTGTCACATAAACCGCCAAGAAGCGAATTCAAAAATATAATCGTTTTGAGACACCACACATTGTCCAGCCCAGTAGGACTGTCTTCTTTTTCCAAGGCATTCAATTCCTCAACCCCTTCAAGCTGCTGTTCAATGATAGCTTTATACGACTCTTTGGAAAGGTCATTGACAAACACCGGATCAGTTAGGAGCCACTGCATGTAAAGCCACACAGAAGTGTCGTCTGCGTCCATAAACATTCCTGTTTTTACCAAATTGAGCTCGTGCTGTAATAAAGTGTGGGGTGAGGTGAAAAGAGACGCGTCTAGATCATCGGATTCCGGTCCAGTTTCACTGATAATCTGGAATATCTTCTTCACCAACTTCGTCCGGTTATGCCATGCACTGAAGTTGGATGTGCTCTTGTTGATGGTCTCTGTAGTGTACTTAAATTCTTTGAGATTGACCTCGAGCACTGCTTTCTGAGACCCAGGCGCCTTTTCACGTGCTTCCTCCTCAATGTGCCCCACCACATACCGCCGATAATGCCAGCCATGGAAGTTCCTGCTATCCATGGCCAAAACCTTCAGAGCAATCGCCAATTCGCGGGCCCAGTCGGCGCTCTTTTTGCTATGGAGCGTCTCGAGACACCAGCGGCGATGGTTCCAGAGCCAGTAGCATTTGGGGTACTGCTTCATCATTTCCATTGACATTTTTAGGTCTTGATTGAGCGCCTCTACAATATTTAGTGTGTTGGTCTCAAAAAGGGAAACCAAGATATTCCGGCGGAAGTTCCAGACCGCGTTGAATTCCGGGTTCAGCTCCAAGAGCAAGGTCGTGTTTTGGAACGCCTCCACGGTGTATACGGCCTGCTTTTTATCATCCAAAACTTTCTTAGTGAGAGCCCTATAATGGGCGATCCGCGCCCGGTCTTTTTCTAGCTTCAGCTTCCGCGCTTGCTCGCATAATCGGACTCGTTTCACTCCGTGTTGCTGAATGTTAGACTTTTGCTCGAGTTGCCATGGGCAATTTTCGATTTTGCGTGAAACATACCATTTTATAGTGGCCTTAAGTGAAATTGCCTGATCAGCTTATCAGAAGAACGAGGTGCTGTCGCGTGCTGGGTCACGTGATGTGGTAGGTACTCATTATAAGAAGTGGAAATCTTCTTCATTCTCGAAAAACACATTTGCCTATTAATATAATCAGACTTATGTAGTAAGTTAAAATGTGTCTTTTTCCATTTTAAGCTTGTTACCACGTTTTGGAAGGGGATATTTGGCATGACTTTTGGCCGAGCTCGCGCCAAATATGGGGCCTAATTCAATTCACGTGACCACAATTTTGCAGTCGATTCCATGAGTCCATGTGTCGGAGGAATATTTGTGTTGAGCTGTTATCTTGAGCCATACGTTCCAATTTCTCTGAAATAAATGATGCAAATTTCGCTAATGGCAAGGCCTTAAAGTATTAAAGTATTGACACTTGCCTATAACTTGTGAGCTGAAGATTGACAACTTCTATGTCATGCGTTAGGTAGCTTTGAGGAAGCCAATCAGATGTGTTGCATCCATTCCGAAATGAGAGCCTGTCAATTTTGTAACGAGATACATAAAGAGTATCATTTAGCCAGAATTTCATAGAAGATTTTATAAAATCTTTCAGATGACTTGCTTTTTTTATGAGTTGTTATCACATTTTG
>JAJLZY010000207.1:0-21966 GCA_030564885.1 Metschnikowia kofuensis (nom. inval.)
TGATTTTTTACTCCCAAAAATACTTTCCGTTTCTTTGATGATCTTGCTCTGTTTCTACCCAGCAGATTACGGTTCCCATAATCGTTACATCTTCATCACGTGTAGGAAGTATGTCTTCTACACTTATTTTCTAATAATTCGTAAACGTATGATTGTGGGACCCTTCTATAACATAATCTAATGGGTCGTCTATGTGCGTGATATGGTTTAAACGTGCTCGTCAGTTGGCTTAGCATTGTCAAATGCATTGTGGGCCATTTCGTCCATGGTAGGAGGAACCCAGCCAGACGATTTCCATGGGAGGGTGCCGGAGGCATACAAGATGTCGACCTCCTCCAAAGAAAGACCCTTGGTCTCAACGACAAAGAAGTAGACGTAGAAGAACGAGAACAACAAACAGCCGGCAAACACAAACCCGTAGTAAAAGTGGATGGCGGACGTGATGAATGGAGTGAAGAAAGAAATCAAGAATCCCCACATCCAGTTGGCAGCAGTGGCGACAGACATGGCCTTGGATCTGATTCTCAAGGGGTACGACTCAGACACAATACAGTAGACACCACCGGCCCAGGTCGAGGCAAAGAAGAAAATGTAAAGACACGTGATGAAGATCATCGCGTTTCCGGAAGGCTTGTAGGTGTTGGAGGTGTCGTTGGAGTAGCCGCTCTTGTACAAGTGCTGCGTACCAAGGACGGCAAAGATAATGAAACACACAAACATGCATGCAGACCCGGTCAACAAACACAATCTTCTGCCCATTCTCTCAATGGCATAGATTCCGGCGAAAGTCGAGGCGAAGTTGACAATACCCAAAATGATCGAGGTCTGGAACGAGTCTTGCAAGCCGACAGCCTGGAAAATCGTGGTTCCGTAGTAGAAAAAGTAGTTGTTACCGGTCAATTGTTGCAAAGACTGAAGCATGACACCCATGATGACTCTTCTGAAAATTTTAGGCTTACCGGTGACAAGCTCAGCCCACGAGGCCTTACCAGCCAAAGCCTCTCTGTCAATACCAGCCTGAATGAGTTGGACCTCGGTGTAAACAGCAGGGTCTTCTTCGGAAATCTTGTTGGATCTGGCAATGGACTTTCTGGCCTCGTCAATTCTCGACTTTTCAACCAAGTATCTGGGGGACTCAGGCATGTTCATCATACCGGCAACCAAGAAGAAGGCCCAGGCAAAACACAAACCCAATGGGATTCTCCATTGTCTGGAGTCAGTGTATGTCTTTGTTCCGTAAGTGGTGCAGTAACCCAAGAAAATACCCAAGGTGATGAACAACTGGAAGCAGCACACGAGCGTACCTCTGAGTTGTTTTGGCGCAACCTCGGAAATGAAAAGTGGAGACACAACAGAGACAGTTCCCACGGCCAAACCAGCGATAAGACGGCCAATGAAGTACTGATACCATTTGGAGGTGGATGCAATCTGGATAATAATACCGACAACGTAAATCAGCATCGAAAACATAAGACCCATTCTTCTGCCGTAGACATCGGCGATCTTACAGAGGAAAATACCACCAACAGCGCAACCAACGTTGAAAATGGAAACCATCAAACCGGTTCTGACATTGGACAAGTAGTACTCGCCGCTGGCATTGAGCTCACCGAATCTGGTCTTGAAGTCTGCCATGTTCACGAAACCGGAAATGGTACCGGTATCGAAACCGAAAACAAAACCACCAAAGGCCACGCACATACAGAAAATGCAAATGGAGATGTAGTCTTTGAAGCCTTTATCTGGGAGGGCCGCAAGAGGGCTCTCCTCGTGTTTCTCCTCAAGGAGGGAGTCGTTAAGGGGCGTCTCGACGCCCGCTTTATTTTGAAGTTCGTCTTGATTTTGAGACATTGTAATAAATGTGTTGATATCGAATATGAAGAAATAAAAAATCCGAGATGGGCGAGGGAAAAAGTCCGATATTTATAAGGTTTTTCCGGCGCTCTAATTATGGTCGGGCAGCGCTGGTCTCTTTTCTTTTTTTTTTCTCGTCCCTCTTTGGGGGCGCGCTCGGGTGATCTCAATTGGACGATGTTATGCATGTATCATGCGCGAAGGCTCAATACGCCTGAAAAACTCCAGGTTTCTCCGTGTCCCCGGAAAAATTATCGTGGTCCTCCACTGCCCACCATTTTTCGTGCGCGGCATATTCGAGTTTCGACTCGGGCTCCTACGCATGAGGTATATACTTTGAAGAGAGTGGGAATTGTTCAAGGTGTCTCTTTTCAAACAGCAGTCTTTTTTGTCCCTTTTGCTAGAACTTTAGGTAATAGGACCCATTTGATTTTAATTTTTAAATACCTTTAAAATTCCCTACATTGGAATATCATAAATATCAATATTGCGTTCACCTCGAGGAGCTTGAGGCCCGCCTCGGAAAATCCCAAAACAAATTTTCCGCGAGCAGCATGTATATGCAGTACGTAACAGTTTCATGCATGCCTGCCTTATACGCCTTACTAACAGTGCGCTTGGTTTTTCATCACCGAGCTTTGAGCAGCATAACATACAGTAAGAGCAGGCAGCCTAGACACATGATCATTGTTCGCTTCCAGCTTTTGACAGTTCGATTTCTATTGTCTCAGTAAAGGCAAGTCAATTCAAGCGAGATCTGTCATGTCGAAACGGTCGGAAAAATTCTTGTCGCCGGCCGCTCGTGGCCAGCACATCGCATCCGGCGCGACTTTTTTCTTTCTTTTCTGTGCCGGCTCCCACACACGCAATGGGCCGATGAACCGCAAAGCGCATAGCAGACGGGTTTACGACCTGCGTCCCCCACTTCTCCGCCCTCCTCGCGCCGCTGTGTTCCGGATATCCCCGCCACATCAGGCGCGCTTTGCCTAGCAAATCCGTGAACTCTGCGCCGGACTCTCACGCGATTTCGTCATTCACTGCACGTTTCATGCGTTTACTGCACTCGATGCAAAACTTGAATCAGGTGACGGCAAGCGTAAATTGATCCGGAAGGCCGGTGAAGATCGTGTATCCGTGACAAATCATGCGACCTGGAAAATCGACGTGAATGGTTCGGAATATTTTTCTTCACACGTGATTCAGTTGACGAGGCGGACGCGGCTGGGGCTATCCTCATGGTTCCAGCCTAGAAGAGAAAAAGCGGGCCGAAACAGATATGGCGCATAGCTTGAACTTTGTTTTCAAGTGCTGGAGCCGGGGTTGCCGGGAAAACTTCGAAAGTTATGAGTACGCGTTTGTAACAGTCGCTTGCGCATCCAACCAGAGCAAGCCAAGAATAATCTCGCAATTTCATATCTCGATCAAGTTGCTTTTGGTTTTATTTTGGGTGCCGTTTTATACCAAATCGTCTGAATGGTAGATTGATTTTATGTTTCAGATTAATTTCGACCACAATCTATTAGTATAAGTCGGATACAGCCACATCAGAGATTTCATGATGTGATGGTTGCAGTTGCCATAAATACCCTCATATCATATTAGATGTTTTTTAAATGACGGCAACCAGAGGATTTAAAATACGACAAGAGACCGCATCGAATAATAAGACACGCAAAAATACCATTCATGAACTCTAACGTACACACAAAATCTAAAGACCGTCAAATATAGCTGAAAAGGTACATCATATCCCTCTAAGGTCAAACCCACTCAACTCATGTCGATAAAAAAGTTGTTACGCGTGGCTCCAGGGTGTATTTCACGTTTTTTTAGAGGCTTGATTGGTTTCATGGCATTTGTGCCACTCCAGTCATAGAGCAAATAAATCACCTTTTTCGCCTCATGAGAATGTATTTCTTGAAATCCTAGTCCAGCCATTATTTCTCGGAGGCTATCTCGATCGAAGTATCGAGAGTTAGACAAGCATGGGAGCGGTAGGACCAAGAAAAAAGCCGATTTTCTCGAGTTTTTGTCGGAGTCTGCGCTATCGCTGGGTTCTCTAAGAAACTGGGTCATTCGGCGTAGCATGTCTCCACGTTGCGAGGCACTGGGTACAAAGTTGAGCACTAGTGAGCACAGTATCACATCGAAACGCTCGTTTTCGGACCCTGGAAGCGGCCTTTCCATGAAATCTTGCTGGAGAATCTGGGGACCTTGAGAGTTCAAGTCAATTCTTGTCATGTCACCAAAAAGGCCGCATGTCAGAATGGCATTTGAAGCGGATAAACAGCCAATTTCGAGTGTGGACTTCGCAGACCTGTTCTGCTCCTGAAACCATTTAACAAGCCATTTCAGTGAGTCGCCTCCTCGCTGGTGGTCTTGGCCCACTGTAGAGGCCATTTGATACACATGAAGGCCACCTCTTTGGTTGATTTCAGCGTCTATTTTCGCTAGACTTTCAATCAATTTCGGTGTTGAAGCCTTTGAATCCACTATTGCGGTATCTGGGGTCGTTTCCGTGGCTTTGGGCAACTTGAACTCGTGGTAATGGCGTGTATAATTTGCACCTAAAGTTTTCAGATACAGCAGCTCATCTAGACCTGGGTACTGGACCTTGAGTTTCTTCAAAATGATGGCCTTCCATTTTTGAAGATTGTGGAATCGGCGGATGAGTTGTCTTGCCTTCTGCGGCTTGAGCGATTTTGGAGCAGTCTTGCTCGCGGTGATGGTTTTTGGTTTTCTTAGCATTTATAAAGTGAGAGTAAACGTTGAGATGAGGTGAGAATCGAAATGTGGAGATGAGACGTCCAGGGCGAGCTTCAGAGCGCGAGAAGTGGGGAATACGAAATAAGAGTCAGTAATTCTAGTTGAATAAATGAGTTGAGTTACTCAAGAGGGAAGTGTGACCAAAATCTTACAACATAAAACTTGAAAAGAAAAAAGGAATGGAAAATAAATAAAAAAAAAAAAGAAAAAGGAAGACGGGTCCGGCTTTGGAAAGTCTGCATTTGTTGTTCTCGATTTGATATTCGAGCCTGTCTCACTTAACATGGAACCCAGTAAATGAATATCAAGATATTAGAATTGAATAATTATAATAGAATATATAAAAAACTGACCTTCAAAATACCCAGTAAGCTCACCACTGAGTGTACAGACGGATGCTAGAGCAGAATGGCCCAATTGGTCACGTGCTTTGCTTCACACTACAGACCCCAAAGCATTTCACTCCATGTCCAAAAAAATATCTAAAGGACATTGTTCAATTTAATTTGTACCTGAATACGTCAGTACAAAAGTTCTTATTCTTTTTTTCCCACTTTTCCACTTTTCCTCGTTTAGTCTTTTGTTGATCACGAGAACTCTCATAAAATGGAACTTAGACCCATGGCCCAAGCCTCCGACTGCTCGCGCATCTGGCCGGGTGCGAAAAAAGCTCATCGCTAGACTTCTTTAATTCTTAACTGCATTATTTATACCCCAATTATGGCTGTAACGAAGACAAAACAGGGAAAACCACTGGGCAAAGCCGTGTCTGCATCCAGCTGGAAGCGTGGCGCCAAAAAACTGGAAAAAACGCCAACGCTCAAACAAAGAAATGAGCGTCAGAATAAGATCATCACAGCCGACCAGGTGAAATGGAAAACGGTTGATATTCCAGATAATCTCGGGGACTACAGTGGGTTCTTCGGCTTGGAGGAGTTGGAAGGCGTGGATGTACGTATGGTAAATGGAGCCCCTGAATTCATTGCTAAGGAGAGTGATGACGAGGGGTCCAGTATCGTAGATGATCTTCTCAATAAAAAGAAAAAGAAGAAGCTGAAGGACAAGCTAGAGAAGGGCACGAAGGAGAAAAATGGAACAGACAAGAACGAGAAGCAGGGCAAAGACGTGAAACAAAAACCAGGAAAAGATAAGAAAGAAAAGCCAAATGAAGATTCTAAAAGCGGGAGTTCAGAGCTTGATGCTGAGTCTGAGGCTGCTGATGATAATGATAGCAAAAATGAAGACACTTCACAACAACTCTCTGCTCCACCCGATGACAATGATGAGGAAATGAGCGACGAATTCACGGGATTTGATGATTCCGACTCCGAGGCAGCTCCAGCACAAAAAGAAAGTTCTCGCCAAACGGGCCAGCAAGATGAGCTCATCTCAAATGCTTTCACGGGATTGAACTCTGTTCTTCCCGACGGAAACGACGTGGATTTGCCTCATTGGGCATCGTTGCCGCTCAGCTCCTACACTTTGAGTGGACTCCAAAGCAACAACTTCCTTGAGCCCACGCCTATCCAAAGAGAAACCATTCCCTTAGCACTCAATGGCAAAGACGTCATCGGGAAGGCCACGACAGGGTCAGGAAAGACGCTAGCCTACGGGATCCCGATCTTAGAAAAGTACATCGCCAAGCTTTCTGCACAAAAATCAGCCGCCCAGTCAGAAACAGTGGCCCCGCCCTCCGGAATCATCTTTGCGCCAACCAGAGAATTGGCGCACCAGGTCGTGCACCACATGAACGAAATTGCTCAGTACTCGCCGCTCGCCCAAAACGGCATTGTGTCCATCACAGGGGGTCTTTCTTTGCAGAAGCAGGAAAGGTTGCTTTCGTATGGGCCTGGCATGATAGTTGCCACGCCTGGGAGATTCCTCGAGCTCATTGAGAAGAGCGAAGATCTTCTCCGTAGAATGGCCGCCACAGACATTGTTGTGCTAGACGAGGCCGACAGGTTGCTCCAAGATGGGCATTTTGAGGAGTTCGAAAAGATCTTGGAGCTCATGGAGAAGCACAGGTCACGTAAGGACTATGGCTGGAGGTGGCAGACGCTAGTGTTTTCGGCGACGTTTTCCCGGGAGTTTTTCGGGAAGTTGGACCGTGCCAATAAGAAGAACCACAGCTCGGGCGCCACGGGGCTTATCGGCAACGACGAGATCCTCGAGCTTTTGAAGAAAAAGTTGAAATTCAAGGACCCACGGCCCTCGCTCTGTGACGCCAACCCTAAGGAGATTGTCTCGGGCCAAGTCACAGAGGCACTCGTGGAGTGTGGGCCCACGGAGCGGGACTTGTACATCTACTACTTTGTGCTCACGTACCCAGGCTCCACGCTTGTTTTTGCCAATTCTGTGGAGTCGGTCCGGAGACTCGTGCCCTTGTTGGAGAACCTCGGGATTCCTGCGTTTTCCATCCATTCTTCCATGATGCAAAAGCAGCGATTGCGTGCTTTGGAGAGGTTCAAGGCGTCGTGTGCGAAAAACACTAGCTCGGTGCTTATTGCCACGGACGTTGCCGCTAGAGGACTCGATATCCCCAACATCGATCACGTGGCACACTACCATTTGCCCCGCTCCGCAGATGTCTATGTACATAGGTCGGGTAGAACTGCCCGTGCAGGCAAAGAGGGAGTCCTGGTGATGTTCTGCTCGCCCCAAGAAGCCTCGGGCCCCTTGAGAAAGCTCCGAAATCTCGTGGCTTCGAGTGCAGAAAAGTCAAAACTCAACACGCGGGCGGACGTGAAGTTGCTTCCGATCGATCTAGACATTCTTTCCCAGGTACGTGAGAGAGTGAGGCTAGCAGGCAAATTGGGCGATGCCTCGATCGCCGGCACGGCTACGAGAAAAGAGAGTTCGTGGCTCAAACAGGCCGCGGACGATTTGGGAATCGAGAACCTTTCGGATTTGGACGAGTTTGAAGATGACGTGATCAAGAAGCAGAGAGAGAGAAAACAGCGCAAACAGCTCTCGAAGGACGAGCTGAAGGAGCTCCGGTATCAGCTCAAGTCGCTCTTGGCAAAGCCTTTGCGGAGCAACCACAGGCGCTCATACATCACCAGCGGGTTGGAAAACCTCGCCCACCAGATTGTCTCGGGAAACACCCTGGAGACGATTTTGGGGAAGAAGTCAATGAAGGCCTTGGACGAGCTCCGGGGCCTGCGTCACAAAGTGGGGAAAAAGGAGAAGAGTTAGAGAGGGGGGGTATGTGATCAAGAGGAGAGGAGAGAAGAGGAGAGAATGTAAAAGGAGAAAAAACAGATAACAGAAGAATATAAGACAGAGGAAAGAAGAGAATTAGACCGAAGACAGAAGATGATAAGACGGAAGACAGAAGAGGATGAGACAGAAGACGGAGTAGAAAAATTAGAAGACAGAAGAGGATAAGTCAGAAATAAGAAGTCAGAAGAAAGACAACAGAAAACAAAAGATAAATAATCCTCATTGGCAATGAGATCAAAAACCAAGGTGCTGCGTGATATATTTAAGAGGCCCCCATAGTTGAATGGAGAAGTTTATTGCTTAATGTACAGATTTATAAGAAAAAGAAGTGTATGCTTAGATGAAGCCGTCGTCGCTGTCGTCGTAGTACTCGTCCTCGTCCGACTCGTCGTCCACCAACGCGTCAAAGTTCACCTTGTATCTCAAAAGAGCACCAATGCCTCCGAAGCCTTGCACGAACTGGGCACCCTCCGAGGACCTGTCGGTGACAAACTCAAGCGTGGCTCCAAAGGACTTGTAGTTTTCCGCCAACCACTCCAAGAACATCTCCTCCTTGACAATCTCCATTTCGGTGCCCGTAGCCTTGTCCAACATGTAGGACTTGTCGGGCAAGTCCGGGTTGACGTTGGCCACCACCTCGTTGTCCTCGCTGTCCTTCAACGTGTACCGCACGATGTTCAAGTTTTCGTACACAATCACCACCTCACACGCACCCAAGTCGAGCGCCTTCAAGGTGTCGCCGATCGAGTAGCAGAACCTGCCGGAATCCTGGGAGATCTCGTCGAAGTACTGGTTCAACAACTTTTTTTCCTGCACGAACTTGACGTTGGCCAAGGTCTCGGCGGAAAGGTCGACTGCCTGGTTGAAGCCGTTCTCTCCGCCATACGAAATGTCGACGATCTTGATCACGCGCGCCTGCAAACGGCCGTCAAACAAGTCGGACTTGGACAACTCGTTCTTGAAGTCGGCGGAACCGGCCAAGATCAAGCCCTTGACGTTGACCTTGTCGTTTTCAATGAAGTTCTGCACAGCCACCTCGGCCACTTTCCGCACGTAGTTGTGTCTTTTCTCCTCTCTCAAACGCGAGAACCGCATCGCGGACTGACCACCCCTGCCGTGCTTCTTGGGCAAGTCGACGGTGAACTTGTGCAAGACGTCTCTGTTGTTGCCGGACACCGCGCCGAAAAGGGCGCCGTTACCGTCCATGACAATGAACCCGAACCTGTCGTCGTCCTGCAACAACTCCAGAAGCGCCTCGACGTGGAACTTGTTGTCACACAAGTACAACGAGGTGTTGATCGGCTTGAAGGGCTCGAAGTCGATGTTCAACTTCTTCTCCTTGCCCTCGTCTGTGAGCACGTCTCCACAGTACACCACCAAGCCGTTCTTGGGCACGTGCGAGTACAACTTCAACTTCTGCTGGGTCGACGTGATGGCCGACAACACCGACAACCGGTTGACACGCGACTTGATGTTCAGCGCCGTGCCGTACTCTTCGGTCAACATCTTTTGCGTGAGCGAGATCTGGCCTTTGGGAGGAATGATCAACGAGATCATCGACGTTCCGTTACCACGGGCCATCTCGAGCGACTTGATCAATTTTTTGATCTTCCACATTTCAATGGACTTGGCGGCAGCATCGTTTTCCATGGTGTGTAGTGGTCTGTGTGTGGGGCTTTATGTAAAATAGAATAGAACAGGGTCTGAATGCCGTGGCTTTTTTTTTCTTGTGCAATGCCTAGGGTTTTTTCCAAGTTTGGAGAGGAGAGTAGTTTTTCGCGCAGCCGGCTGAAAATTTTACCTCACTGCATTCAGCACCCGCTTGATGTCCTGGGGTCGGGCCGTTGCTTATATGGTGGTACAGGTACAGAGGGTGTGTTGGGCCAGGGCAGGCAAGAAAAGAAAGGGAGGAGGGGATATTGGAGGAAATTGTAGGCGTTACAGAAAAGACAACGTTATTTTTTTCTTCAGCTTTTTTTTTTCTACTTCATATTCTTTGTTTTTTTACAGTAGTGTACTTCGAATGGACGTTTGCTGCATTGGGTCAGTTTGAGTTGTCTCAAGCAATGCGCCCTCAGTTGGCCTCGCCCTTTCAGTTGCCGCAACGTAATGCTGTCTATATTCTTCAAGCCTAGGCTGCTCGCTTCTTCCAGTGACTTCATCCTGTGTTTTTTATGGCTACAGCTGCCGGTATGGGAAGACTGAGTTGGCGTAAACAGAATACAATATCAGTACAATATGAGTACAGAAGTAGGACTATGTGAACATCTGAACTCGATTGTATCTTTATAATTCTGAGCGAGTGAGCGGGTCGGTTGGACATTGATATTTTTTCCTCCAGAGTGCAGACCGAGTGCGGCGGTGAGACCTTGGCCAAATTTTCTTTAGTCAAGCCGAAACGAGAATTGTCAAGCAGGGTCTCTAACAATGTTCTCTGACAAGCAACAAAATGCAAAACTCATGATAGGCTTTTACCTTGTGATGCAAGTTCTCGTGAAAATTGGAGAGGCGAAGATTTAATTACTGATTTCTTTGGAGCCATTAAACATGTGTATCTCTGCAGTTATTCGCGTAATATATCTGGGTTGATCAAAGCCATCGCGGCAGAACCACTCCAAATTCAATTTCTTCGAAGATGCAATCATCAACAAAAACATGAAAAAATAACATAAAAATTATTCATACTGAAAAAAGCCTTTAATCTTCCTTTTTATTTTCTTGTATTTTAGTGTATTTCTTCGTCATCTTTAGTCAGGACTTGCATCTCTCACGTTGAAAAAAGTTACCGATACACTTCTACCACTTATGACCAAATGTGAAAGGCCCATGAAAATCGCCAGAGACTAAACTAAGCACTACAAACTCATAGCGGCCCCGCCGCCCCAGGAAGGTCGCGGACCAGCTCACTCGATCAGAAAATATACAACAATACACCTAGCAAACGCAAATAAAAAAACATAGCTTTTGTTGACTATTCCAAATTATTGCCTCCCCCTGTTTATGTGGAATAACCACAAATGTAACCTTTGTTCCATCTCTCACCTTGCCATTGCTACCAATATCTTAATGGTGCCTCACCTGGCTGCGCCGGCCAGGCTCAAGCCTCAACCTCTCTAAGAGGTACGGGTGCGCTGCCAGCACCTCGACAGTGTTGATGAAATAGCGAGAAAGCATATTCCAATCTCTTCCACCCAAAGGTTCTCCGCCCACACACAAGTCTCTCTTCGCTCTTTTCTCTCACACCATGGAGGAGCCCCTGGACATCTCATACTACTTGG
The DNA here is from genome assembly GCA_030564885.1 of Metschnikowia kofuensis (nom. inval.). Classification (NCBI taxonomy): domain Eukaryota; kingdom Fungi; phylum Ascomycota; class Pichiomycetes; order Serinales; family Metschnikowiaceae; genus Metschnikowia; species Metschnikowia kofuensis (nom. inval.). The sequence continues at coordinate 11,121 of JAJLZY010000207.1, forward strand.
GCGCGGGCGCGACCGACCCGTTGAAAACAGTCGAGATCGTCATTGGAAGTGGAGACATTGTCACCATCGACGAGCTTCCAGAAGACGCGCTGGAGCTCGAGACGTTTTTGCAGGCCGAAAGCTGTGCTGTGAAGTACTGGGTGCTTGTGCTGCAGGCGTATGCGCAAGCTGGCCAGGCCGCCGACGGCGCGGCGATTGCCGAAACTGGCCTTATGATGGACTACATGTCTCAGCCAGATAAGGTGCTTTTGCATTTCACCATAGCATGGACGCGCTTGGCGTTGGCGGCCGAGGGCTCGGAAAAGGAGAAGAACATCGCGCTTGCAAACGAGCACTTGGCGCAAACAGGCGACTCCAATAGCACAAATGCGCTTTTGGCCCAGGCCCAGGTCCATTTGCTCACCGAACACGCCGAGCTTGCCCTCCAGATCTTCGACAGGCTCTTGAAGTCGGACCCAAACAACTGCTTTGCGCTTTTGGGAAAGGCCCAGATCACCTTGAACAAGACCCACAACTACACCAATGCGTTGAAGCTCTACCAGCAGGTCTTGGTGTCCAACCCTTCCATCAAACCCGACCCACGTCTCGGAATAGGTATCTGCTACTGGTTTTTGAAAGAGCGCACTTTGGCGCTCAACGCATGGGGCAGAGTCCTCGAGCTCGATCCGTCGAATTTCAAGGCCAAGCTTCTACTCAACTTGGCGTCTTTCGACGAGGTGTTCACAAACTCGTTGTCTGACGATCTTTTCCTCGAGGGGTACGCCAAGTCTTTCAAGGAGTTGACGAACTTGCATCTAGAAAAGCCGCTGGACCCCGTGATTCTCTTGTCTCTTTGCTCGTACTACTATTCCAAGGGCAACTTCGAGTTGATTGAGAAAATCGTGGCCAAGGTCGTGTCTGCACTCAACGACAACGTCATTGCAAGCTCCGGCCTGTCTGCCTCGAAGTTGTCCTCTTTCACGTCGAAACTCCTCTCGAACAGCTCGTTCTGGCTCGGAAGAGTCGCCTTTGCAAAGGGCGACTTCACTCAGTCGCAGAAAAACTTCCACGAGGCAATCAGACTCAACGAGAACAACCTCCTTGCAAAGCTAGGCTTGGGCCAATCTCAGCTCAGCAGAAACCTGACGGAGGAAGCCATCATAACCTTCGAGTCCATTTTGAAGACAAACAGCAAATGCTTGGAGGTCATATACTCCTTGGGTTTGCTCTATTCCCAAAGCAGCTCAAAAACAAAGCAGGAACTGGCCATTCAGTTGTTGGAGAGATACATCAGATTGTCAAACAACAGGGGGTCTTCAGTTGCTAACAAGAAAGACGCCGAGGCTTATTTGAACAAAGAGCCAATTGCATTGAATGCGTTCTTGACTTTGAGCAAGCTTTACGAAGGAAAAGACGTCTCGCAGTCCTTGACTTACTTGCACAAGGCCGTTGAGGCCAGACAACAAATCGGACTAGACGCCCCGGCAGAGGTATACAACAACATGGCCGTGTTCAATTTCACGAAAAACAACACCGAGGATGCGGTCAAGTACCTCGAGCTTGCGCTTGAAAAGCTAGAGGAGAGTGGCGTTTCTCGCGAAATGAAAGATGACTTGAAGGTATCGGTCTCATTCAATTTGGCCAGAACCCATGAGGTCACTGATCACGCAAAAGCCATTGATCTTTATAAAAACTTGCTCCTAGAGTGCCCAACATACTTCTCAGCCAAGCTCAGGCTTTTGTTCTTGGATGCTGTGCACAACGACAGCTCCGAAAAGCAAGAAATCGAGGCCGAAATCAAGGAGTTGTTGCATGAGAATGCGTCCAACTTGGAAATAAGGTCATTCTATGGCTGGTTCATCAAGACATTCGGCAAGAAATTGGGCTTGAAGCCAGACGCAGACACTACTCATCAAAAAGAGACATTGGTGGAGTACGACTCCCACGATTCTTACGCTTTGATTTCGTTAGCAAACATCTATTGTGTCATGGCCAAGGATCTCAAAAACCCTCGTGACGAGGAAAAGAGAAAGAAGTACTACATCAGAGCTCTTGAACTTTTCACGAAAGTCTTGTCTATTGACCCCAAAAATGTATTTGCGGCACAGGGATTTGCCATTGTCTACATAGAGAACAAAGAGCTCGCTTCAGGATTGGACATCTTACGGAAGATTAGAGACTCGTTGAACGACATCTCCGTCTACCTTAATTTGGGCCATGTGTTAACCGAGATGAAGCAATACACCAAAGCCATCGAAAGTTACGAAATAGCTCTGAGCCGCTACGCTAGCGAGCAAGATTCCAAGATCTTGGGATTTTTGGGTCGCGCGTGGTATCTGAGAGGGTTGGCAGAGAAGAATCTACTCTACTTGAAGAAGGCACTTGAGTACTCGGAAGATGCACTTAAGAAAAATTCCGGTATTGCTAGCCCTTACATCTTCAATGTCGCTTTCATCCAGTTTCAAATCGCCGAGTTCATCACTAAACAACCGGTCGAGAGCCGGTTAATGGAGGACATTGATGAGGCCACTGTCAATTTGAAAGACGCTATCGAGAAGTTGAACTTGCTCGCATCCGAGGATGAGAAACACCCGCCATACCCACAGTCTGAATTGAAGGCAAGAGCTAACTTGGGATCGACACTTCTCAGTAGGTTGAGTGCTTGTTCAGAAGAGACGAAAGAGAATGTCATCATGCTCAATACGAAGTTCGAGGAGGCCAAGAAGTTGAGAGAAGAGGAGGAGTCGAAGCGAGCACAAGAGCTCGAGGCTGCTTTGGCAGAACAAAAGGCAAGAAACGAGGCCCTTGCTTTAGAGAGAATAAAGCTACAGGAGCAGGCACAGCAATGGGCCGAAGAGGCTCGTGCCACGATAGCCACGAATGACTCAGATGACGATAAATTGTTTGACGAGGAAAGCGGCAAAGACAAGAAACCCGCCAAGAAAAAGGGTAAAAAGAAGGGCAAGGGCAAGAAAAAGGATTTTATCAACGACAGTGATGAGGATAACAACTCAGAGCCGGAGGTGGAATCCGACAGACCCTCTGACGACGACAATGAACCGGCCTCGACGGAAAAGCCAAGTAAGCCCAAGAAGGGAGGCAATAGAAAGAGAAGGGCCATTGAAGATGAAGACGATGACGAAGACAACGAGGAAGCTAGAACGAACGGCGAGCAGAAAGAGGAGAGCTCTGAGCCCAAGAACAAAAAATCCAAGACATTTAAATCCAAGGAAATGGTTGGGGACAGTTCGGAAGATGAAGACGGGCTCTTTTGAGTCAAATCTCATGTATTACTAATCTAAGACCTAGAAACTACCAGCGTTGGCTCACTAGTGGTATGTAACCATGCCCTCAAACATGCCTTGGTGAATCCTAACAACTCAGTCGTTTGTCCACGCCCGCATCTCTTTCTTACTTTCGTACGTGACACGATACAACATTTTTTCGAACTCATCCAATGAGTACAAGAAGTTGGAGTTGACGTGTTTTGTGGTGTTGGATGCGTAATTATCGATCTCCAAAGCGCGTTCTTTCAACATCACCATCACGGTCTCAATGAGCAGGGTCTCGTTGTACATGGCAGACCACTTTTCTGTAAGCTTGTAGAAGTGGCTCATGATAGAGTGCAAGTCGACCGACTTTGGGTCTGCTTTGATGGCATTCAACACCTTGGGCGAGATGAAATCAGGTTCTAAAAGATCGACAAAGCTCTCGTCTGTATCGTCCAGAATCGTGCAAACTGCCAAGACTGCCGCCAACCAGAGCGGTAGGTCGAGCTTCGTGTCTTTCTCTATGCTCTTCCCCGGGTTGCCTTCCAAGTAGCCGAGGCCAGGAACCAGAAGGTTAAATTTGCATGGAATCTTTTCTCCGTCTGCAAGAATGTCGTCTATGTCGTAGTAACCCATTTGAAGAAAGTTCAAAAAGGAGGGGATGGTGTGTGATAATGGAGAGAAAAAAAACGATTATTGTGAACGATGGAAGGTTAAAATGATATGGGATGGGTTGGGATGCTAGGTGATGGATTATAATGATAGGTGATGGATTATAATGATAACGGACCGCGTTCAGAGGCACTTTGAAGGTTGTCGTATTTTAGCGCAGTGTTTAGAGATCTCAGACGTCTCGATCTTAGGGCCAGGGCCAATGCCAGCGCCAGTAGCGAAAGTCGCCCGCAGAAGAGGACAGGAAATGCTCGGGGTCACATTCTATGGGAATGCAAAAAGGGAGCACAGGCTGGGCAGTCGAAATATAAATATGATATAAATTCTCTTTCTTTGATAAAATGCTGCAAAATCACGCCACATCTTCATTAAACTCATGAAAAATAACTCTAATCTACCGCTTTAAGGTGTTCTAGTCCCCTCTTTCTTTCAAGTCCTGGCGCGGCTGGCATGGCCCTGATCGATATCTATGTTTCGCACCATTAGGCCCTATTCTAGGCCCCGGGCCCGGAAACTTTAAATATCCGACCTTCGCATCGGGCCTTCATACTGGGCCTTCATACTAGGCCTTCGCATCGGGCCCTCGCTATGGGTGGGCCCTCGCGTTTTACATTCCAACCATCTTCTGGATCTGGAAAATCAACTCAGGAAGTCTCGGAACAGGCCTAAAGCATAGAAAACTTGAAACCTGATTGATAGCTGTAACCCTCGAATCAGAAAAGAAAGAAAAGATGCCCGCCAAATCCGCCGACTTTGTGTCCGACGCACAGTTTGAGAACCAGGACCCCAATGCGCTTATAGACTACTCCGATGCCATTTCCTACTGGCTGTCTGTTCCGGCCTCTGTCAATGGAGTGCTCGGAGGCTTTGGGGAGCAGACCCCCGTGCCCAAGGCAGACATTATAGGCTCTGCTACTTTCCTCCGCAAGCTCCAAACAAGAATGGAGTGTCCCGCAGGAATGCAGAAACTCACGATAGATATGGGAGCCGGGATTGGCCGGATCACCCGGGACTTTTTGTGGCGCGTCAGCGACCGCTGCGACTTGTTGGAGCCCGTCAAGCCTTTTGTCGAGCAGATGCACAAGGAGCTTGTGCCTGTGGCCGAAAAGGGTAAGTTGGGCGACATCTACGACATCGGAATGCAGGAATGGCAGTGTTCCAGCGACAAAAGAGGACAGTACTGGTTGGTTTGGTGCCAGTGGTGCGTGGGCCAGTTGCCCGACGAGGAGTTGGTCAAGTTCTGGGCAAGGTGCAAGGACGCCTTGATGCCAAACGGGACATTAATAGTGAAAGAAAACATTGCGCCCGTAGAGGACATTTTCGATGCCACGGATCTGAGCGTCACACGGACAGACGCGAAATTCAGACATCTTTTCCAGTTGGCGGGCTACAAGCTCATAGCCAGCGACGTGCAGAAGGGCATGCCTCGGGAACTATATCCCGTGAGAATGTACTGTTTGAAAGCTCTTTGAGGGCAGGCTAGTTCAAGGTTTTTCGAGGGAGAGAGGGAATAGAGGAGATACGTGAGAGAATCGAGAATTGATAAGCAGGAAACAGTCATGTGGTTGATTCAGCATTCGAAATGAAGCTGGCACGGGGAGTCAAGAAGAGTACCAGGCTTTTATGAGTAACCTTGGAAGTGTGCTTTGCATCGCTTTTTGTTGTGAAAGAAAACAATAAAAGAAATGAGTTTTTTAAAAAAATTAGCACCACATCTTTTTGTTACATTCAAAGAAGAGAAAAGACAATAAGATATCCACCAGGGCTTTGGTGCCAAAGCTTAGCTAGAGGCACCACATATATTTCACAAAACAAATATCTTCACACACCCACAAAAGATTTAATATTTTTTTCAAATCCCAGATTGTACAGTCTCCAATCTCGAAATACTTGGATGTCCGATTTTCGGTGTGTTGCTCTTTAACTTTTTAGGCATTGTTCTGAAGGCCGTAGTTGACTCAGAGTCTCAGACCGAGCCTCAGCTTCCTTTAAATCTGACTCTAAATATTGAATGTCACTAAGTATCGAACTTTATGACATTCACATCACTAAAATTTTGCCGAGTCATTCGGAACCTCATTCAGGACTAGTTGGCCTTCTATAACGATCCTGAAAGACCAAAATCCCGGTTCTTGGCTCACCATTAATAAACTAACTACAATGTACTTGGCTCTTCGCAACAATGGGCCTGCGCAAAGCGCATCGCATTGCATCTATTGTCACCTTCTCAAAGTTCACTTTTTGTTTAGCACCGTAAATCTCAGGACTAGGCCATTTTTTTTGCGCCAAAATAGCCTCAGGACAAACCCGTGACCGGAGCCTTTCGAAACATACCAATGACGTCCTCAACAAAATTGGCTGCCGTTGTAGCTGCCACTGCCGTTGTTTCTGTCGCAGCAGTAGAGACTTTCCACTATTACTACGACCTTAAGGCCAGATCTGGGCCTGTGGCCGGTGAAAAAAAGGCAGAGAAGAAGCCTCATTCCGAAGAACTCATCCGTGAGCAGCTTGCTCGAAATTATGCGTTTCTTTCGGAGGACGGTATGGCGAAAGTACGTGGCCAGCGAGTCGTTGTGATTGGGGCCGGTGGAGTCGGGTCTTGGGTGGTCACCATGTTGATAAGGTCGGGGGTCGAGACCGTGAGAGTCATTGATTTCGACCAGGTCTCGCTCAGCTCTCTCAACAGGCATGCGGTGGCCACGTTGAACGATGTGGGCACGTCGAAAGTCGAGTGTTTGCGCACCCATCTCCACCAGGTTGCACCCTGGACAGAAATCCAGACACGCAACCAGTTGTGGAACCTCGAGGCCGGAGAAGATTTGATTTTCGGAGACAACTTCGACCCGACGTTGGTCGTGGACTGCATCGACAACATCGACACGAAGGTCGACCTCCTAGCCTTCTGCCACGAAAAGAAGCTCAAGGTGGTCTCGTCCGGAGGCGCTGCCTGCAAATCCGACCCCACCCGAATCAACATTGCCGACCTCCTGAAAACAGAGGAAGACCCCTTGGCCCGCTCGGTGCGGATCCGCTTGACCAAGCGCGGGATCATAGAAAACATCCCTGTGGTGTTCAGTGCCGAGAAACCCGACCCACGCAAGGCCAGGCTTTTGCCTCTCGACCAGGCGGAAATCGACAAGGGCGACGTCGACCAGCTCTCGGCATTGCAGAATTTCCGGGTCCGGATCTTGCCTGTTTTGGGGACCATGCCTGGGATGTTTGGCCTTGCGTTGGCCACCCATATTCTCACCACTGTGGCCGGGTATCCGACCGAGTACGTCGAGGGCAAAAACAGAATCAAGGTCTATGACGGGATCCTCCAGAGTTTGGCCGGGCAGCAGGCCCGCATCGGGCACCTAGACCAGCGCACGCCCATTGCCCTCAAAGACGTTCCTTATATAGTAGAAGAGGTGTTCCGTGGCAAGTCTGTTGTGTCGAACTACTCTACGAGATTGACGCTTTCGCGGTGGGACCCTAGGAAGGATCTTCTGTTCCAAAACATTGTGCTCATGACGAAAGACGAGCAGAAACTGCACGAGGAGCGGGTGTTGAAGGGCGGCGAGGACATGGCTCAAGTCTATGGTGACGAGGTAATTGCTAGGGTGGAAAAGAGATTCAAGGAGGAGAGGTACTACTCGACGTTCCGCTGAATAAGAATCGCAAAGAAGGGCTGATTCATTTGTTATAGGGATATTTATGACTTGACCTGACATATTACTCTTGGTCAGCCTTGGGAATATTGTCATATTTGTAATTGTTTAATTGGGCCAAGTCTCGGCCGCAAGAGATCACATGCACAGCACTGTCGCCGATTTTATGCTTTCAATGCAAGCCAATCACTTGAATGACAAGCGCCTTGCAGGAATTCTGTAAAAACGATTCCTTTTCGGAATGGCACTCCTCCGCGTGTCGCTCGAATCAGATCTGCAATAAAACACACCAGTCCTGTGAGTCCTCGAGGGCTTTCAGAGGATATAGAAGAAACGAGAGATCGAGTTGTCCATGCGACAAAAGAAAAGAAAAAAAAAAAAAAAAAAAAAGAGAAATATTTACACAAACTTCTTGATCATGGCTATCTTACTCTTTGTATGTGGCCGCATATCTTCATAACACCCTGACTCAAGGTTCGAATGTAGTGTCTTTGTCTTCCATTTCACTATCGGAGCGGTTGCAGTATTGGCGTAGATTCGCACGCAGCACTTGGCCTCCTTGGCAAGTCAGAACTCCTATGAAAATCAACACCAACAACAGGTGAATGGTGTATGAAGTACCTGTACTCTGAATAATTGTATACATCATAGAATAACTTTGTGTTTCACCGATCATTATTTCACACACATTTGTGGCAAATATCAAGAACCTTCCCTTTTTCAATTCCCCGAAACGTGATATATAATTCCTGGCGACCCTAGGGCCAATGGGGCCAATGGGGCCATTGCATGCGTCAACGCTAGGGCCCAGGGCCCAGGGCCACGCCCCAAACTTCGCGCATCTGCTCACGTCAAAATCTCAGTCTTTGGCTCGCGACATTAATGGTCTCAGACATGGAACCTGGCTTTCGAATAACGGAAACAAACATATAAACAACCCACACTTGGACTTTAATTCTGGAGTCGCAAAAAAGGACAGTCTCCAAAATAGTAAGATCTCACTCACCCCCTGTCCTTTCCAGATCTCTCTTTGTCCCGATAGTCAAAGAACAGTATTCACAATGTTCGCCGCGTCTCGCCTCCGGTTTAAGAACTTTGCCCTTCCGGCCCAAATGCTCAGGGTGCCAAGACAGCCACCGGCAAGGTTTGTGAAAGCGAGATTTTTCTCGTCCGCACAGCCAGTCCCCAAAAAGCCCACGGGTATGAAAGCCTTGGTGAAAGAGTACGGCTACTCGGCGTTGGGGGTGTATCTTTTTCTCAGTGCGTTGGATTTGCCCATCTGTTATTTGCTCGTGCACTCCATGGGGAAAGAGGAAATCGAACGCTACGAGAACCAGGTGAAGCAGTATTTTGGGTTCGGCAAGCCCGACGAGGAACTCCGTGAGATCCAGGAGATCAACAAGATCGAGGAAAAGCACCAGGACGAAATCGCAGCTGCAGCAGAGAAACTGCTGATGTTCTCGTGGTTTTCCTGGACCGAGTTTGTCATTGCATACGGAATCCACAAGTCCGTGTTCATTTTCGTCAGGGTGCCCTTGACGGCGGCGTTCACCCCTGCTATTGTAAAGGGCTTGCGTAGTTGGGGCTTCAAAATAGGAACAGACAAGCTCGCAACCACGGCGCATTTGGCCAAGAACACAATCAAGGATGCCGCGGCGGCCACAAACCCGAAATTTGGTACGAGGCCCACAAAGAAAAGCAAGTGGTTTTGGTTCTTTTAGAAGGGAGCGGGAAATAGAAAGCCTTTTAGAGGTTATGACTCTTTCTTTGACCTTCATCTGTATATACTCAAATGCCAAACACTCAGATTTTGATAGACATAAAGCACCCTTTAGCGGATGCTATTGACAACTTTGGCGGATGCCATTGACAACTTTGTCGAATCACTGACAACTTTGTCGAACCGTATCGATAAACACCTAACACCATCGCCACTCTATGAAATGTAACTTTTGTATGTTCTCTATATGCCTAGTAGGAGCTTTGCCCGCTCGTAAACGTAGAAGGAGCACGCCGTCATGGGTATCACCTTGATGTAGCCGATCGATAACCCAACAAAGAAGCCTCGGAGCCCGTTTTCCGCGAAAATCAACTTCATCGTCGTGCGGAACGTCATGAACTTGCCCAGATTCACTGCCCCGCCCACTTGCATGCGCCGCCTGATCACCTCAAACGGATACGCCGCGGTCTGCGCAAACATGCCGGCGAAGCCCCCTGCTATCAACTGTGCATAGGCTTTAAGGGGCACTCTGGAGTCCCTGCTGCTCACGTGCTCCTGTCGGTGTTTGACCTTCACGACTTTGCGTCCGCTGGAATACGACGAAGGGCGCAGAACCAAGTATGGCGCCAAAAGACTCGAGCGGAAAATGTCGTGGATGAGGTCATGCACGTAGAACGACACTCCAGCATATGGAATCATGCCTAAGATCGTAGGGCCGAAACCCCGGTAGAAATTGGAGAGCGGAACTAGCAGCAGGGGCATTTTTTGACGCATGATTCGAAGCCACTGCGGGTCTGTTTCTCTATGAGGCGGGTGCTCCGAATACACGTTTTTTATGATGGTCCACAAGTTGCTCTGGCCCATGGGCGGCGAACGAGTTTGTGAGCCCAGAAGGGATGATGAGCTCAGAGGGGATGATGAGCCCATAAGCGATTGTGGGCCCAGAAGCGATGGTGATGGCAGTAGTTGAGGCTGCTTCTGGGTGAAAGAACGCTTGGTTTCAAACGCCATACGCACTCTTATAAGATCTAGAGGGTATGTGAAGAACACAGAGGCCAACCCCGAGAGCGAGCCTGCCATAAAGCGGCGAACAGCGGTCTCGTAGCGGTCGTTTGGGATGAGTATGCTGCGTATTTGCTCGTACGCAACAAACTTTATCGCGGCGTACGGAAAGATGCGTAGAAGCGTGACCAGGTGGCCGTGGAACAAGCCGAAAAACCCTTCGTTGACCCAGATCCGGTTGCCCGCTTTGAAGAGCCCGAAAAAAGACCCGCGGTACTTGAGAAACTCCGGGTTTGACGTCTGGAACAAGATCTTGATCCGGTCCAAAGGCGCTATGAGCGTTTTCGCCGCGCTTCCAGAGAGCCCGCCTGCTATGCCTGACCGTATCACATACTCCATTGAGTGCTTATCTATGACCTTCACATCTTTTGACTTACTTTGTGCGGACACATCAGATAGCGTGTAAACTGTCTGTTTTTTGACCGACGACTCCTCCAGCATGCCACTCACTATATTGGGTTTTAAATCGAGCGTATTTTTCGTGGTTCTCTTTG
>JAJLZY010000208.1:0-21741 GCA_030564885.1 Metschnikowia kofuensis (nom. inval.)
TCTAGACGGGGGACAGTAATTGACGCCTTCACATGGGTATACGCAAGGCGGATTCGCAGATACGCTTTTATACTGTTGACAGGCTTCAGGTAACCTCAGAGTTTGCGCAGCTTGACCTAGTGATGTCTCGATTGTCATTGCAGAGGCAAAGGTAACAAAGCATGAAATAATAACTGACTTCATTTTGGGGGTATTTCTAAAAAGATTTGAATATTTGTTTCGAAGGATACCCTAAGCAACTTTATAGACTTTCACCAGAAGAATAAGATGTGATATGTCGATCGAATTCAAGTGGAATGAGCAGATACTATCTTTTGCCAACTGAGATTGGTGAGGTATCAAAGTCATTGTTTCAGGGTCTCCAGAGTAACAATAAGAATAAGCCCACATTCGTGAAGATGAGAGCAAAAACAAAGAGAATAAGGAAAAGCAGAAAGACAGCAACCACTCAGGAATCTTGCCAAATCTGCGGAGTCTGGGAAGGGATGTATACTTGATTCTTGTCCGGGCTTTTGAAATACTCGAAATGAAATTGTCAAACTTTGTCACATGGCTTTTGTAGGTGTACATGAAACTCGAAGAAACTGAACATGAGCAAATTTCTGTCTGCTTATTTGCTCAGGTGAGATTATGTACCTCGCATTTTTATTGAAGATAATTATAATAAGGACTTGAGGAGCCAAGCCACAAAAGCAAAGAATGAGCAACTAAAATTTCAGCTATTCAAATTCCCAAGGATGGGTTGACACATTAGTACATCCGCCTTGCATGAAAAGAACTGGATGGGGACAACCTCGACCAATCAATGGTTGTAGATATGTCTTAGTAATCAATAACGTTTCATAAAAATGGTCGTTTGTTCCATTGGTAAAAAGGGTGGAGGAAGTCTTCGACTTCGACATTGTTGGGATCTTTGGGAACAGGTCCGTTTCTTGTATTCTACTGTGGCTTAATCAAGTGCTCAAATCAATGAGGGTGTTGCACCTAATTTGCGACGGGTTGAGATAGTATACTGCCATGCACTAGAATTTAAAAAAACGAGGAAGGTCGCTCAACGGGTAGTATAACTGCGTGACGGGTTTAACTTGGCATTAGCACACAGCCTGTGATCTAAGAGCAGGCAAAGCATATAGCCAATATTATTTGCGAAAGTAAGATTACAAAATAGGGTATTAGAGGCAGTTTCACAAGTCTGATATTATCAATTCCAGCTCCTATGGATCTATGCTATTCAGAAGTGGCCGGCAATTGCGGCAAAGAGATTCACTATTATCTAAAAATAACTTTGTAAAAAAATCTCACGATTATAACCCTAGATGAAAAGCGTGACTCTACTTTGGCGGGCTTCGACCTGCAAATCCCGCAAACTTTGCCGAGCTAATTTACACCCACTAAGCTTGACGTTCAAATGGCATTTTCGGGACCCGCTGAAAAGCCTCGCATTCAAAAAATTTAAAAACACGTTTCCTGAAAGGTCAAGTTGGCGTAGGTTGGGAAGTACGGAAGCCAAGGTGAAGTCTTCATCATTCGACTCGCCAAAACTGGTGAGTTGATTCTCAGACAAGTCCAAAACTTCTAGAGTACTGGGCAACTCACGAAGGTAATTTGGACCAACATCCTGAATGTCGTTTTCGGCTAAACAAAGAGACTTGAGATCACTGGGCCACTTGGTATTGGTTCCATGAAAAGAGACCCTTTCATTCGGAGGGGCCAGCAGAATGCAGTTATTTCGGAGGTTTAGGTGGCGAAGTTTGGGGAAGTGTCGAAAAACGCCCTCCCATTTGCGTGGGAACATCTGGCCTATGTCTGTGTTTTCTATCGTTATAGAGAAGAGATTGCAATGCGCCAAAGTCGTCAAGTTCACCAAAACGTTCAAGATCGCCACCAGCATCAGCGTGGGCGACCCTGTCGGTGGAGATTCGCCGTTTAGACTGAAGGAAATTTCAGGAATCCGGCCAAAATACTTGCCTACCCAATGCGAATTGAGCATTTCCACCAAGGCCGCTAGTGAGACCTGGAAATGCGTATGTTCACGCATATCTCTTGCGATTTTGAAATCTAGGCGCTTGGGCGAGTTCACAAGAAACAATTTATCTTGGCAAAGGGCCATAAACTCGTGTGGCGTGGCTGCCAAATCGCAGCCCAAAGGCCGTTTGAAGCCTTTCTCAGTGTTGGAATTATCGATGTATATCACCAGATACCCCGCGTAAATACGAGCGTAGAGCCAGGCACGAACAATATGTGTGTTTTCAATCTTTATGAGACTTTTCGAAGGAAATTTTGCGAGAATCAGCTCACAGAAGACTGGCAGAAGCTGGTTCAATATTAGCAAGCCGATTTCCGGAGGCACGGCTCGCGATAAGTCTAGTAGTAGGTCCAGCAGCAGATTGAGCGACATATTTTTAAGGGTATTTTGGGGTTTTTTTTGAAAGGTGTTCTGATGTCTCTGATGCTTTGAAGCCAATGGATTGAGATGAGGCGTTTTAGAGTTAAATTTTGGAGGGAAGGTATATCGTATTTCAAGTTTACTAGCCCGGTGGTTATCAAATACATCGCGTTATCGCATCTCAATGGAGGTGTTGCATGCAGGTATACGAAGAGACCCTTACCTCCCCAATCAGAGCAAAGCCGTGCCAATTTCAATAAACTTGGAATTTTAGTTTTATGACTACCCTGCCCTTGGCCCCTTCCAATACGACGTACTTTTCCTTTCTTTAGTAGCTCTACATGTCAGAAATATGAATGGGGTTCTCGGTGACGCAGGTAATCGGGATCTCCGTATGATAGCAAAAAATTCTCTGAAGGACAGAATACCTTTTATCAAACAAAAGGCTTTGCCCAGAAGAATCGAAACTACATTGCTACCACTTTTCAGAATCTATAGTTTTTGTATTTCGGTCGCGGCGGGCCTGGCCCAACTTGCGCAAAACCTTAGAAGGTGTCTGTTTGTTAGTATATCAAAGTCTAGAGATGTCTACACAAAAAGCTGGGAACACGGCTTTTTGGAGGTTATCATACGGGAAAATCCTGAAACAATCATGTATGATTTGGCCAATAAAAAACTGATTGATCTACAATTTCCTCTGAGTTTTGATAGAGATTTGTAATGGGGCCGATTGCTCACAAAAACGTTGAGTATATGATGAATAACGAATAAAGAATAGTATCCTTTACATGCACATGTTATACTTGAGGAAGTCATAAATAAAACGACGACATAGATAGAACTCGACGTGATCAATGAGATTAAGGTAATAGCGGTAGATCGTATTCTCTCAGGGCATGTAAATGAGATAATTGCAGCCCTTTTGATTCAAACTGAAAACTCATGACTTGGTATCGCCCGAAATTGCCGTCAAAGTCAAATTCTTTCATCAGGACTCGTTGAAACTCGAGAATAAGAGCTATAGGCTACTGATTTCTTGCTTTACATTACCCACAAGTAAGCAGATGACCTCTTTCTGGGTATGCACTCAATCTAAATACTTCAAAATAACAAGGAAGAACCAAAACATGACACTTGACTTAAAAATTCTTTGTAGCAACTTGTAAAGATTCATCAACAAGATTTCTTAGCTCGACCTGACCACTGTATCAGGTCGTGACTTTGATACTGACGATAAGACGATTTCTGCACCCCAGCAGACTTCAAAACTTTTTGTTATTTTCTTCCGGAAAGTGTCACAGTGGGATCTTTTATATAAATGATGTTCATCGCATCCTTCTGGTATTTATTGTATATATGGTAAGCACGTGAATTTTATCATATCTGTGTTCGTCTCTTGTTGATGGTAGTAATACTGGCCACGATCATATGTGACCAGATTGAAGACCAAAATTCTTTCATATACTCCGAGAGGGAGCGAGCGTAGTATATATTTCAGAATCAGACAAAACCAGCGAAGAAAAAATGCAAAAACTTTTCCGGAAGTTGATAAATATAATACTCTTGTCTTTTCCTTTTTCTTTGAGCTGCACACATGGTTCCGGACCATGCGAAATTGCAGACACGAACGAACGCACATGCTATAATCGAATAGGTAAACAAATAGAAAAGTTCAGAGGAAAAGGCAAGAGTTAAAAAAGGAAGTACATGCAAAGACTAGTTCCTTTGTTCTCGTTGGCATATAGATCAAGGTGGTTTGAGACAATTTACTAAAATGGTCAATTGAACCTATATTCAATTTCGGACCGCGCAATATTCTATCTTGAAGTGTGCTAAGGTTTCTGTAGTACAGAATTTTAGCCCTTAGCTCCAGCCAGTGCTATCATTCAAGACATTTATTTGATGGTTCAAAGTAAAAAAAAAAAAAAGTAATTTTAATTTCTAAAATTATAAATTCTAGTCCAAATCATCAGGAAAAGGCGTTCTATAGATTAAAGCAACAAGACAGAGAGTCCAGCCAAGACGGCTCCTACTACCATTGGGGCTTGGTGCTCACCCAAACCACTGTGAGATGATGACGCGCGAGATGAAGATCCAGAAGACGAACGAGAAGATGATCCAGATGCCGAGTGAGATGCCGGACCAGAGCCCGAGTGAGACGCCGAGCCAGAACCCGAGCTGTGAGAAGACAGCAGAGACTTGTTCGAAGAAGCAGCCAATTCGTAAACGTTGCCAGTAAGCGCCCTTTTCAAAACGGGGTTCAGAGTGTCAGCACTCATTGGCGCATAGTCTGACGCTGTGGCAGTATACTCATCGTAGTCAAGACTATCAGAAATAGCAGTGGGGGGCACTGGCAACTGATCGGTTTGAAAAGTCGTCTCGAAATCGTCGTCAGTTGGACGGGCGGCCTCGTAGTCATCGCCTGTCTCGAAAGCAGTCTCGTAATCGTCACCCGTGGCATAGGCGTCCGTTGCAAAGTCATAGTCGTCACTTGTTTGAGTGGCAAAATACGCGTTGGAAAAGTATTCGTAGCTTTCTGTCAACTCACTATCTGCTAAAGAAAGAAAGCTGTCTTTCAAGCTTTCAACATCCACAGCGGAGGTTTCCTGAGCAACATTTTGATCAAAGTTCGAACTTACGTACGATTTCAAGCCGTTTCCGTAAGCACTACGCCACAGAGTGAAGGCTGCCGAGTCGCTGGGTGCTAGCTTGGTGAAGTCATTGATTATATCGTCAAGTTCATTTGCAGCAACAAGAGCAGAGACAGAAAGGAAAGCAAGAGGGGCGAAAATCATTGTTTTTAGTAGTGTGTTTTTTCTTGTTAGGGTTTTTGGTTGACCTGGGAATTTTTCAGGCGGAATTCATCTCTTTTTATATCCCAGACCCCTTTTCAAGTTGAGCCCCTTTTCCTCTTTTCGCATCTATGTTTGATTTTTTTTTTCTTTCTTTTTTTCGTCTTTACGCCAGACTAGCCGCTCTTGCATCTATCATAGGCACGTCTTAAAGCCTGGGTGTATTATTAGAACTCTCTTGTGCAGGATTTGACGTGCTCAGCCCGCCATGTACAGCCCCCTCTGCATGCAACGTTTAGATTCGAGAGCCTAGATCGGCCTAGATCTTCATTTGTATGGTAAGACGACTACCGTATATGTAGATCTGAAGGCACCGACTATTTATAGAATTTAGGGGTTTTTTTCAAACGTAAAGACCATTGGAGTTTGTTCATAATTTTAACAAAAATTGTCTTTTTCGACTTCAAGCTGAGTGATAAGCTGAGATATAATGTTGTCCTTCGTTAGGTTTCATTTTTACGATCTGACTGGTAAACAATATAATGTTTCTTTCTCTTGATCAAATAGGGCACGTGATCGTGAGGACGCATATGCCATGTACTTTTTCGGGAACCGGAACTCGAAGACAGAATGCGGGTGGCTGGGTTTGAAGGTATGAAAAAAAAAAAAAAAAACATTGCGGAAAAAATATTTGAATATCTTTCCGAAAGGGTAGTTTGCATTGCGAAAAAGTTTGCGGGCGCAAGAATTTTTGAGCCCAGTGTAGTAATTAGTAAGAGCTTAGTATAAGTATGAGTCGTGCAAACAGTGGGCGAGTCATGAATCATCTCATGTGAGAAAAAACATTTGGTTCTGCCCAGGACTTAAGGTTGGACTTGAAAGACACTTCCGTCTGTCTGATGAAAAAAAAGATAGCTGTTCTTTAAAAATGCATTAGAAGGAGCTAGCAACAAAATGTCTCGACGATTCATAGCCCATTTAAATTTTGCTTATAAGCGTCCAATATGATACTTTATAACTCACAAGTCTTGGTTTAACCACCAAAAGAGCTGCTAACTTCAAATATCAAGAGCTCAAAAGTCTTACAAGAAGCTATATTCGAGCTTGAGAATATGACCTAGCTTTTATAGCAGCAAGAACACTCTTGCAGAAAATCACCACACAACCGCATTTATCAACATTCTCAAATTGTCGCTCTTTGCCTGGAATATGTGAAGCCATGTGTGCTTGTCGCAATTGATGTCAGTCACCAAAGACTAAAAGAAGGGAACTAGCTGGCTTGGTTCTTCTCCAAATGACACTGTCTTATCCGATTTACTTGAGCAACTGGCTTTCAGTCGGGGAAGGATTCATTTGAATTCACTACACTTTTTCCCAACTGATTGAGTTCGCAAACAAGTGGGTCAGACCCAGAAGTAAACGGAAGTGAAGAGACACTAAGCGATACTTCTCCAAAAGATGAGATCCTCCTTTGAAAATAAAGAACGCAAAGCAGTCAAAACGACGATGTAGACGAGTATATGTGAATCCTTTCACTATGTCCCTTTTACGAACCGCAGAGTTGTGGAAGTTGAAGAGTAATTTTTGGTGGAGATAAATTAGTTCAGGTAGAAACGTTTCGAGTGTTGCTTTTTTTTTTGAAACAATTGAAAGCTTGAAGTATTGTAGCATGATCAGTGTACAGAGGTAATTGCTTCCTGGACTCCGATCTCAGATCCCAAAACAAATTATTATCATTTTGAAAACAGCTCATTTATGCTACGGACTGGTCTATTGTGCGCACACGGCAAACCTTTGAACAAAACTAACGAGATCTATTGCGCTGGAAGTCAGCCACTGTGGCTACAATACAAAGCGGAATCAATTCCCCATTCCATCGAAGCCCACAACCGAGCCAACTGCTTCAGCCCATGCTCCTCTCGAATAAGTGCTGGAATTGTAGATTCCCGCGAGATAGGCTCAATCATTCCGGGATATGATTGGTAATGCATTGCAATAACCAGGAAATATTGATTCTAGTGAGAGTATCTTCGAGTGTTTAGATCATCAAGAACACGTTCATTCCACTTTGTCGAATTTGACCCGAGTCGATGTCTTACCACGCGATAGCAATTGATTCTCAACCAACCCAAAAATGTTCCCTCTTTTATTTATGAGCCGTATGAGAATTGAACTACAAATGTTACATTTTTAGTTAGAAAAGGTGTCTATGCGTTTCATAAAAATAATCGAATTCACAACCGTGAAATACCCTTTCAAAAAGTGGGTGAGCAAACGGCAATATTCTGTCAACAATGACAAAAGCTCCGCGGTAATGATTCTAAAGATTTTGCTCATTTGCAAAAGGATTTGATAGTGGAATCGATAAGATCACGGGAAAACCCAAGCTGTTTTGATTAAACTGGCCGAACAAAATATTCGGTGACCAAGCTTGTACACAAAAGGAGACAAGCCGGATTCCATACCCGAGAAAATTCGACGAGAATTTTCTAGGGCATTTGAAGAGATACGCTTCCCATTCAATGTTTTGAACACTTAATGTGACCAAGCGCCTCAATCCATTGCAAACAGAATCATTCGAAAAGCCTAAATGCCTTGATGAGTTTATGGTCAAGAGCTTGAGTCACTTCAAGCAGGCCGGTCGCCCCGATTTGTCAACATTGAACTCGATTTTGTTAATCGCAAAGTCACGTCATTTATGTCATCTTGATCTTCTCTCACCCTCATGCCATCTCTCGCGTAACTTCCCGAAACTCGAAATTCACAGGGCTCTTTCGAGCCATACTTTCCTTTTCACTTCTTGCGTGTGCCTTTGAAAAAGGCTGGGACAGATCGACAGCTCGTCTTTAGCAGTGAGGGGAGGACCAAACCTTGTAGTGAAGATTAGTGTGACTTAATCAACAAAAGCCTGAGCATACTACATTTCCTGGATGCGGTCAGAGGAATCTTCTTTCGAGAAAATCGGCTTTGACACAAGAAGATTCCAGCTCGAGGTACCCGAGGAATAAGATATAGTTCCGATTTGGACACATTTTTCAGCCTCTCGCTCTTCTGATGTAGCTTTCCTAAACTCATCTCCCCTCAACTTGCTCCATACTCCCTGTCCAATTTCATGTTAAACTGCCGGTTTTTCTCGTTCACATATTGCTTGTCGGTGACGTCTCCTGTCCTACGTTTCCGTTTCCGGTCACTGGCCTCCTGAATGGATTTCACTACTGCATCAATATTCTCGGCCGACGGTTTGTACTCCACAAACCCATTTTCCGACGAGAACCCGGAATTTTGGCCCTCAGCTTTGCTTGCCTCATACTGCGCAAGGTCTACCGTGCGCTTCTTGGTTTCTTTGGTATAAGTGGCGTGAGCTAGACTAGACAAATCTTTATAACCTGGTTTATTTTTGGGCTTCATCTGGAATTTATCGTTCCGGGCCCACTGCTCGGCCAACCAGTCCATGGGGTCTGAGGGAAGAGGCTGTTTTTCGTAAGTCGAGTGCGATTCTCCCAATTCCGGACCTACTGCATCTCCATCTGACTGTACCATATTGCCCTTTGAGACGGATCGATGAATCGCTAGCTCAGCATGTAGCTTCAGTTGAGCGGCCTTTTTCAAACGCTTGAGCTCATCTAGATCTGCTCTTAGTGAAGCAAGTGATGCCATTATAAGTTGCGGGGGCTGTACAGCGGGGTTGTTTGCATATACGGGCCGAAGAACCGTTTCTGTCATGTTAGGCAAAAATCACCCCATCTCTTGACACCGAGCCTAGCTTTGTATGCAGGAGCACGTTGTCGGAAGGATTTGATTGTCTTGTGGAGAAACAAATGAAGCATGTGAACTATAGAATTAAAGTTAGGGATATGGTTCCTAAAGTTTGCATAGGAGGTGAGAGAGCCTGCTTCTTATTTTTGATTTCTATCCACTTCTTTCAATATTATTCACTTGCTTTTTTGACCCCTTAAGTATGCGCTTACAGGTCTGCGACAAAGCTCGGCTCGGCCCGTTCTGAGCCTCCCCACAATTACGCGGACAGGGCATACTGATCCAGAGCAATATAAATAAGCTCCTCCGGGCTCGGCTTTCACAGCAAAAAACGCAAGATAGTTCACGCTCTTTGCTTTTATTGTTTTCTTTGTTATAAAGCTTCTCCATTCTAAATTTTTCATCACACTACGTTTATCGAATCCTTGATATGAGCACTTCCAATCTAAGCAAAGAAGAGCAGGTGTTGGAATATGTTCTTTCCAAACCAGAGGCGCAGAATTCACCGGAAAAGGTCCTCGAAGCGATTGAAGAGTTTTCTCGCAACACGAGATTGATGATTGTTGGTCGGCAAAAGGGCGCCTACGTCTTGGACGCCATAAACGAAAAAGAGCCCACAATCATGGTGGAGTTGGGCTGTTACGTGGGCTACTCGGCGGTTCTTTTTGGTTCAGCATTGGCAAAACAGAATAGAAAATACTCGGAGAAGTGTAACACGCCGGCAAAATACTACAGCTTTGAAATCAGCCCCAAGTTTGCCTCCATAGCCCAGAAAATCATTGACTATGCTGGGCTCTCGGCCACAATCGAGATCTTCGTGGGTGCTGCGGGCAACACGCTTTCTCAGTTCCAGGAGAAACTTAGAAGTAAGTTCCAAAAGTATACTCCCGTGGATATTGTGTTTATCGACCATGCGAAGGACATGTATGTGCCAGACTACCGTGTCTTAGAGTCCCATGGCTTGATAGCACCAGGAACTATTGTGATTGCAGACAATATCATAACTCCAGGGGCACCGGATTACGTGCGCTATGTCCAAGGTAGTCCACAGTATAGAAGAGATCATAATGACAATGTGAGGAACGTCAGCAACCCAGATTGTCCTGGCAGGTGGAACATCTTATACGAATCTCGTACTGTTCCTGTGGAGGACAAAGATTCTGGACACAAAGATGCTGTGGAAATCACCAGATGTGTATCCTATTTATCTGGATGATTGGACCTTGGCTAAAGTTTCTTTAGGCTGTTGTTTGTCGTAAATATGGGCAAATACAGGTGACTGAAAGAAAACAAGCGTTCATAAAGATTCCCCATGACCTATAATATGGGGGTTGATAATGGAAGATCTTCAATCACTTGCGATTTGAAGCTGAACATTGGCACTTCTGGAAAAATGGTGCAAGTCAACAATGGACATGAATTTAGGACAAAGCATCAATTCGATTAAAAGTATAACAAAGGTTCAACGATAAAAGAGAGACATTCGCCGACAGAGAATTATAACAGCGAAGAAGAGGAAAAGACGAACAAAAGAAGAGATGAAATAAAGGGGAAAAGAAGAAGAGAATAGAGAGAAAAAGAAGAATATACATCGACAACTGAAGTAGAACTCGGGTGTATGCCATCTGCTGTTTCCAATGAGCTTGGTCACGGATGGATGATAGACTTGTACTTCAAACTCGTGCTAGTCGGTTTTCAATAACAATCACCATTCACTATCATGCTGAGTCGACAGATAGCTACCTGTTCTAGTCGAATCATATAAAACACAGTCTGAAATTTTTATGCCTACACGAGCCAATCAACTTTTATTGAGCTGGTTGAGAAACTTTTGCTCAGTATCAAGGACCAGAGGTAAGAACTTTGAGATTGCCGTCATGGCGACAATGTAAAATTTTGTCTCTTTGCTTTCATAATTTCTCGTGAGGGTTCCATGGAAAAGCCCTCGTCAATGCTGGTCTCTCGGATTTGTCTTTTGGTTTGTCTCACAACAGATACCTTCTGGTGAACTTGAAATGACTGACATCGCTTTTGCTAAATTATGTCTTTAATACGCTTTGTGTGAGAAGGTGACTTTAAACTATGGAAACTCGTGTCTGAACATTATGTTGGGGTTTTTATGATCTCAAGTCAAACTTACCTGAACTGTGAGTGAGAAATGATACAGTGGACTGCAACTCAAGAGACGGTAGCGAGACTAGTGTGAGTGCCAAACGACTCCAGTGTTAGCAGTCAAGTCCATGCACGTCCGTGAAGACAGATGTTTGAAAACTTTTGCCGGTTCAGTCATTTGCAGGAACCAGGATAGTAGGATATTAGAGAACTGTTGTTGTTTCATTCGAGAACGCAGCACGGCACATGTGGATATACAAATAGATCAAGACTTGAAAAATTCACTGGAAGACTTCCAATCCCAGATTTTTGAAAAATGGTTTTGATCGAAGTTGGCAAATCTTGACAATTAGGAACTTTGAGAAAAGACCAAAGTGTTCTCGATGTATTTGATACTGCAGGACCACTTAATAGACTATCCACATTTCTTGCAATTCTTTCATCTGCGTGTGATCAAAGGCCTTTTTCAAAGTCATTTCTCGTGCTTGCAAAATATCCCGGTGGTTTTCGAATAGGGGCTTTGTGTGGCTGAGCTCGAACTTAGAAGACTAATGACGTAATGTGAGATATGAACTTGCTACACAGACACGCGCCTCTACACCCAGAAACTCGGTTGTATTTGCTTGCAATTTGCTTAAAATTCCTTTGCGGCATGCAAGAAATCGCCTTTGTTATAATCGGTCGAGAACTCTTGAAGTTCGACTAAGTGTAGATTCCCAAACACACCATTATAATGTTTATGAGCTTCATCATGGACTATAGAGAGCGCACTTTCCTGATATCAATAAAGCTGTGATAAATAATAGAAGTCAAGGGAAAACAGACAAAGTAAAAAGGAAAACATTTTAAAAAAATTCAAGATATTCTTTTTCATTTACTTGCCAAGCCTTGTATCCACTTTCGCTCACCTCGGTTGGCATCATTGCCGCAAGCGTAAATTCGAGCGCAAATCGAAAAGAATTCCCGGCTGCATCTTCACCCGACTCGGATGCAAGCTAGCCTCCCTGCTGTGCCGAGTCAGTTTTATGGAAAAAAAAAAAAAAAAAAAAAAAAAAAAAAAAAACGGGCAAGGTCAGGCATATGCCTCCTATACATGAAGAATCACGGCGAAGGCCAACAGGAAGAATAAGGCGGAGTAAAAAAAACGAACAAATCAAGAAAAGGAGAACAAGAAAACTTAGGAAACAACGGAAACAGCGGAACAGAAAGTCGAAAGCTGAAGCTCTATACAAGAATAATCATTGAAAGATATGAAAAGTGCTGTGCGGAGTGGATGTTGACACTCGCGAGTCTTAGAGTAATTGTCTTTAAGAGCTCCCATGATCGTTTCAAATGAAAATCCAACCCTTCTGTTCATAAACTTGATGGATGTAGTAGCTGAAAATTATTTTGATGTCCACCATTCTTGGAGCTCGAGCCTCATGAGCCCGTGGCTCTGGATTGGTTCTCGCTTATCCGGACTCAGGTTTCGCAACCGTGTGCCTGGATGCATCAATGGTTAGAAATATCAAAGCTGAACTCGCGGTTTCAGATTAATGTCCTATTGGCATCAGCACAAAACACAACGGTCTTTTATTGGACAAAGCTCAAGAGATTATGTTGGCCAGTATCCACCAGAAATATTTGCCAATCTGAAAAGTAGTAAACAAAACAAAACAAACTAACCCTTTCTCACGGACTCTGGTCTAGACCAGCCGCCAAGAGCAACCACTTGCCAAAATAAGTTGTAAAACAAACAACAGTTTTGTCATCGAAATTTTGTGCTCCAGCATCTCTCGAGTAATTCATACTTTTTTTTTCTCTGCTAACCTATTTTTGGAATTCTCTCCACACGCAATTGCGTGTAACAGTGGCTGAGTTTCGGGCACGGCTCGGCACGGCCTCGGGAGGCGGCGGCCTGCCTCACCCCGCTATGCGCAGGATTTCCTCACCCTCGCTTGCCCCACAAAATTCTTCACCCATGGTCCCATAGTAAGCGGCCTGGCTTAGCCGGCAAGTAAGCCTCTCGGATATTGTATACACTCTTTCAAGTGGCCGGAAACGGCAATTTGGCACGCACTTTTGGCTGTCGAACTGGCTATCAAACCGAAATCTCATATCTCAACTGACTTCAAAATTCACCCCAAGCTCGCAAAAGGCAGACTACATCTGGCGAGAATGTACATGCCGTAGTACTTCCCAGACTCTGACCCCTCATTTGCGTATTTCGAATGCTGTGAGATCATCCGTGCCGCTTACTGTGTACGGCTGTTGACGGCTAATGGTCTTTGAAATTGGCGGCGCCTCGCATATCGGATGCTTGCCGTGTGAGCAAATACAGTTTCGATGCTCGAAAGGACAGGACAATTTGCTCTCTGGCGTTTTTTGTGAAAATGCACGGTGACGTGCTTGGCCTGTTTTCGAGACTCCCCGTGGTATATAAGAGAGGCCGTTTCCAGTAGGCGCATTTCAGAGCGTCATCAAGATAATTTTCTCTCTCCAACTGTCAATCATTAAGAATGTTGTTATCTCACCAAATACTTCTTTTCGCTGTGGCCGCGTTTGCAGCCAACAGCAGCAACCTGACTCTGTCCAACAAATATGTTAAGTTGGATTATGAGGTCAAGATCGAGCGCTTGCCATCTTCCAAAAGATTGCAAGGGGGAGTTTCCAAGAGACAGGGCTTCTCCAAGAGACAAGCTCTGGAAGAATTTGACTTGGACGATAACGACAAGATCTATGTGGTGGACCTCAACATTGGCTCTCCAGGGCAAAAGAATCTGGTGGCTGTGGATACCGGCTCCTCCGACTTATGGGTCATGTCCAAAGACGTCCACTGTGTTTCTCATGTCTCCAAGCGGTCGTTTGTGGAGTCCTCTGGCTTGCTTAGTCGTCGTCTTTTCGACATGGAGCGTTCCGACCCAGATTCTTTGAGCAAAAGACAAAACAGCTCGTCTACTACCTCTGTCATTGGCGGAGGATGGGTGGAGGGGGGCTCGTTCTCCCCCAACAAATCGAGCTCATTCTTGGCCAACAGTACGATCCCCAAGTTGAACACCTCATATGGTGACGGAAACTTTGCAAAAGGTTCTTTCGGTAACGACTACATCAGTTTTGGTGGAAAGAGCATTCCGGGCTGCTCGTTCGCCATTGTGGACAATACAACGGCACCCATCGGTATTATGGGAATTGGGTTGGCGTCCAACGAGGCCACTAACTACCCGGGCCTTGCCGATTCGCTCTTTGTGTATGACAACACCCCAGTGTGGATGAAAAAAAGCGGGGCTATTGACAAGGTGATGTACTCGATCTATATGAACGACACCACCAAGAAAACAGGGTCTGTGTTGTTTGGTGCCGTTGATCACAGTAAATACAGCGGCAAGTTGCAGACAGTGCCTGTTTTAGCCACTCAGCCAGAGAGGGGCGACAAACCCTTTGAGCTTGACGTTGTTCTCAATTCTTTGACCATCGAGAGCTCTTCTCAGAACATCACTGCGCTCGACTCGCCCATTGCCGTCTTATTGGATTCAGGTGCGTCTTTGACATACCTCCCCGAGCCTGTTTTCAACTATCTTGGTCACTTGATGAACGGAAAACTCCATTCTTCGGGGCTTTATAAAGTGGACTGTGGGTACAAGACCACCAGCATTACGTTGACGTTCAACTTCTCGGGCATCAAGATTAAGGTCCCCTTGAGCGACATGATCCTGACTCAGGGCTCTGACTGTTTCTTGGGAGTGTTCTCGAGTGGCTATGAAAATGGTACAGAGTCAGCAGGTACGCTTGGCCAAAACTTCTTCCGCAATGCTTACATTGCGTTTGACTTGGAAGACTACGAGATTTCTTTGGCTCAAATTGCTTCTGGTGGTAAAGAGAATATCGAGGCTGTGTCTAGGGCTGTTCCTCTGGCTTTGAAAGCTGCTGGGTACTCCTCTACTTCTTTGGCTAAATCCCTCAGCACCAGTTCTCCTAAGGTGCACTTGAAGATCCCAGACTCAAAGACGTCACTGGCTTCCCGAGGCTTCCGTCTTGTTGAGTCGGCTGCGCTTGCTGTCACTTGTGCTGTATTTGTATTTGCCTTGTAAGAACAAAATTCAAGTATTGAAAAGACTGATGTTATGTTTTGAACTAAATTGTTCGACTCTCAAATGAGGGATATATAGCTCGGTATTTATATCGCTGTTAAATCAAAATATGAGTTCTCATATCAGATTCCAAGTCTCGAGTTTCGTATGTTTCAGGTTGAAAGGTGATTGAGTGGCTTGAAGCATATCCGTAGAGTCATCGAAACTGCCAAAGACCTCCAGTGAATTATGGATAGTGTTAAATGTTGATTAGCACATAATTGTAGGACACACAAACACAAATGAATAGTTCATGCGTAAAACATTGTGGCAAGCCAAGTCATGGTTGAGTAGAAGGTTGATTTCGTTAGAGAAAATAGCGCTCATAAATAAGTCCGATTCCCATATGACAAAGATATATACGGTGGATATTTTGAACTTGGGTCAATTCTGTCAACAGTGAATGCAACCGGCAGAAAGTCGAGCCACTAATTTCAGACGCACAAGGTCTGAAACAAGGCATTGAGGCAGCTACGGTCTCCCTGTCACTTTCAGGAGGAGAATGGCTAAGCCCACAAGGATTTATTCATCCTCACATCGGTGATTTGCTTCAGTTTCCGTGTCTGCCCTAATTTGATATATATTTTGTTGTGTCATCTACTTTCAGAAGTAAATTGCTACCCCAGTGTGTGTGCTAATTAAAAATAAATGTCAGCTCATACGACTCCAGGAATTAAGTGGTCGAGCTGCACAACAAGTGCATTCATGGATCTCGAATAAGTTTTGTATTTTGAACACCTTGGAAAACTTGGGTCAGAAAAGTAGAAGGTTATACTTATTTTAGAATAGTCAGGCGGCTGAAGTAGTGCTTTCAAACTATACTGCCGCCCACAAAGGAACATTCAATTCCTTTCCTGACATGCCGGGCCCCATACTCTTAACAGTTTTCGTTTTTTTTTTTTTTGTCTAAAGAACATTAATTGCTCGATAAACATTACTATGATAAATACAATCTCTCAGACGAGTGGGAAACAATTATCTGGTGTTTTTGTCTGATTTGAATTACTTTCTTCTTTTACTTCGCATCTCGAAACCAAGTTGTGAAAGGTAAGTCATTGTGAATTTGGTGACTTTTTATCTTCCGAAAAGTTCCCACAAAGAATTTCGCAGCGGATATTTAACGATAAGTTAGTGAGAGGAAAGTCGTATCTGGCAAACCCTCGCCCGAATATGAAAAAGGCACCATATTCAAATATTTAGAGATGTAAGCCTAAATTTCATTCCACCGAGCTGTTAAAGACAAAAATTACAATTTCTCCTTTCTTTACTCCTTTTTATATCTACTTTTTATCAAACACTACGCGTCCTTCTCAAACGCACACCAAAAAAATCAGTGCCACGCACAGTCTCAGACTCACGGTAGTGCACCTAGCCTTGACCGGCCTCGCTAGCAAGTATCATAATCACCTCTAGACTACCTTTGTCCACCGTCTTTTCCACTACACTGACTTTATACCATGGCAGACCTCACTCCGCTCTTTGCTCAATGTGTGAGGATTGTATCTGAGGAACTCAAACATGAAATCAGAGCGTCGCTGCCGAAGCAGCCCGTGTCGTATCTAGTGCTGGACTCGTTTTCCACAGAATGCGCTGAACTATACAAAAACATGTCCAAATTGACGGCCTTCGTTGCCGAGGTCCGCCCGCTATATCTCCAGGTAACCGACGAGTTCACGCGGTTTGATTCCGGTCCGCGCAAAGAGCTCTCTCGTGCCGAAAAACAGGCTTTGGACGAGGAGTTCAAGCTCAAAGTCCAGCAGATCTACGAGAAACTAAAGTACCTCCAAGAATACGAGAGAAAGCGGGAGCAGGTGTGGCAGTCAAGGCAATCGAAGAAGGGCTTTCTTCTGGGTATGTTCGCCACCGACAATGACGACCCGGACGCGTCGTACCACAAAACATTATCCGTCCACCGAATGCACATGTTGCGGTTTCTTAGCGACTCGATTCTGGGCGTCAATGCATCTTTTGAGCAGATGCAGAAGCAGAGGTATGCCCGTGAACGACTGCTCAATCTCTTGCACATCCAAAACCTAGACGAAAACGACGATTGGGAGGCCCCCATGGACGATTTCAAACAGTCTTCTTCATACCAGCTCGAGATCTTAGATGACGACGAAACAAAAGGCGACGAATCAAAAGAACCCACTTTCACTTCGACTCTTTCACAGGAACAGATACAAGAGCTCCTGAGGGAGAACCAGCAGCTTCTAGATATGAAAAACAGCCAGTTCAAGCAGGTGGAAAAGTTGCATCATCTGATGGTCGACATCGTAAAATTGCAAACGGAATTGACAATGCACCTTGAAACCCAGGCCGAGCAGATCGACTCGCTCCTCGAAAACCAGGATATGATCGACGTCGATTTGCGTATGGGCAACAAGAACTTGTCCAAGGCCACCGATCGAAACAAGCGGGGCTCAAATCTCATAGTCACCACATGTCTTGTTCTCGGGGCGCTTCTATTGTTTGTTGATTACATATCCTAAACAGTGAAACTGTCATTAGCGCGGGTATATCGCTGTGACAAACAAAAACGCCATTCACGTCTGATTCTATTATCCCATGGCCAAATTGAGCGGGTGTTGACGAGAGTTCAAAGTGTTGTATAAGACAGAGTTCAGAATGTTGTAGAAGACCATCTCATCATGCCTCGTCACATGTATCATGGAAATTCAATGCTTAAAAGAACGACCACTGATTTGGACTTGATAAAACACTTCCGAATCAAAATCATTGACCTGACCATATCACTCTTCGATCTTCGTGATCATACCGGCTCCAATGGTGACACCTTCGCGACGGAGCACAACCCGCCCCAAAGCCTTGTTGTCTGCGTACTGAGCCACAGGAAGTTTTCTGTCCTCAAGCACCTCGATGACAACCTCGGCATTCTGCCGCGAGACCAAGTGCATTTTCTTCTTCTTTGCGCCGTTCACTTTGACAACCTTCGTGATGCGTGCAGCCACGCTGGCGTTGTTGCGGAATAGCACAAACGGCGTGCCCACCAAGAGCGGCTTGCTCATGTTGAACGTGTTGACAGCGGCGCGGAAGCTCAGCACAGACCGGACGGCCGAGGTCAACCCCAGCACAATGTCGCCAATGGCGAGATCGTCCGTGCTCTTGTTTTTGAGCTGGTTCACTTTGAAAACCAACAGAACTATCTGACCCTCGACTGCGACGGTTGACACCTCGCCATTATAGAGCACTGCCTGGACTTGTAATGTATCTTCGGTCGGGTGCATGCACACCGATTCGCCTGCTTGCACCAGGCCCAGCGAGACCTTGCCCTTGACCTTGAACTCCGAACCGGACACGTCGTATATATCGTTTATCGCCATATTGAAGTCGCTGGAGAGCACAGTCTCGATCGGCGTCTGGGCTCCACTGCTGTGCCCAATTTGCTCCAAGCGTTCAATCAATGTAGGCCCCGTGTACCAAGATAACTCGGGAGTGGCATGATCTGGCTTCACCACATTGCATCCCGTGAGCCCGGAGA
This sequence comes from Metschnikowia kofuensis (nom. inval.), assembly GCA_030564885.1. Classification (NCBI taxonomy): domain Eukaryota; kingdom Fungi; phylum Ascomycota; class Pichiomycetes; order Serinales; family Metschnikowiaceae; genus Metschnikowia; species Metschnikowia kofuensis (nom. inval.). The sequence goes on from JAJLZY010000208.1 coordinate 18,652, forward strand.
TCGGCACAAATGACATGTCCTCGCTGCTGAACCCGATCTCCTCACCAGTCAAAAACTGCCCGAGCTGCTCCTTGATATCTTCAAAGCGCGCCTGGCTCCAGTTTTCCTTGTCCATTTTGTTGACAGCTACACAGAGGTTGCGCACACCGAGACTGCGAGCAATGATGGCATGTTCTTTTGTTTGGCCGTCCATGAGAAACCCGGCTTCGAATTCGCCTGTAACTGAGTCTACAACAAGAAGGGCAGTGTCGGCCTGGGAAACGCCGCCTATCATCTGCGGCACGAAATCCTTATGGCCCGGGGCATCGATGGCGGTGAAACGCGTGGATTCTGTCTCGAAAGTCGTCGCACAAATGTCGATGGTCACACCACGTGACCGCTCCTCTGTGGTCTGGTCCATGACCCAGGCCAACGCAAACGAGCCTTTGCCTGACTTTTCCGCCTCGCGAACTAGTTTGTTCACCGTTTTTGCGTCCACTGCACCGAGGTCGTACAAGATCCGTCCCATGAGGGTCAGTTTGCCTGCGTCCACGTGACCGATAATGACAAAAGATTCGTTCGGCTTGGTGAAATGTGGGTTTTTCGCAAGCTCCTGTCTGACGTCGATTTTCTTGAATGGCTTGGTTGCGGTTTGCTTGGAACTTGGAGCCTTAGAGGCACTCTGAGCTGCCGCATCATCCTTGATACTCAATTCCTTGACACTCTGCTCAAAGGCCTGTTTCTGTGCATTGAGAACCTTGTCGTCGGGGCTTGGCAGACTGAAGTTGGACTTTGCCTTGGCTGTAGAGGGGGTCTTGTTAGTATATGCAGTGAAAATCTGGTTCGAAAGCCGTCTTCTTTTGTTGACAAGTTCCGCTCTGTGCAAAGCGTGGTCCAGATCGATTGCTGTCTCGAATAGGAGCACAGATACACAGTTTTGCGGCTCTGGGAGAAGCGCAGACTGGTCTATCATGAGCTCAAACGAGAGATGCAGCCCGGAAGCCATTCTTTTCCCATTCTGAGACGCTATACATTCTTTGAAATTTGAGTCCGAGTCAACCTCCATAGGCGTGACCGAGTCTGTGGCCCCTGGCTCAGCAGTCTTGGTCTCGCCTTTCGCCTGCTGAGATTTCTTTGCATTTTCGAGTCTTTTGCGAAGTTCCAGACCACCTCCGTTTGTCTTACGCAAGAGCTGGACTCTGGTGGATCGGGGCTCTGAAGACTGGCCATTCACGCTGAGTTCAGGTGCCGTTTCTCTTTTGAGCCGAGCAAGCAGACTCAATTTCGAAACGTTTGGTTGTTGCTGAGATCTCGTTTCTTCGGCCGTCGAGGACACTCTTGTTTTAGCTAACCTGGCTAGACTCGAGACTTTTTCCGACGACAGAGGGTCACACGTGTTTTGAGAAGAGTCCGTTTTCGAGAAATCCGGTTGTTTGCGCGAGAATCCGCTGAGATCTAGGCTCTTTTTCTGGTCTGAAGCACTGGAGCCGGCTCTCAGTTTCGCTAGCATCGCTAATTTCGACAATTTCGGCGGCGCGGGCTCTTCTGTGATATTAGCAAACATAGAACGAAAAGAAAGGACCGTTGGACGCGAGTCAGCCCTGGCGAACCTAGAACTCAGGTAGTAGAAAGGAGGAAGAGAGGGAAACAGGAAGAGAGGGACACAGGTTTTGACTTAAGGCGGCCAGAGAGAAGTGATCCCCGGTCACAGACGAGTTTCAGCTTTCGATTGAATTCAACATACCTTTTTTCTTTGGGAACTTTGACTTGAGTTCCTCGAGCGCGGCAGAAACTTCGAAATAATTATAGTACAAGGCCTCTTTGATATCAAGATCCTCTATCTGAGGGTTATAAGACAGTAGTTCGGCCTTGACTTTCGGGAGCGCCGCGTACAATGCATCGTACTCTTCGTTAGTCAAGGAGTCCTCGTGAAACTCCTCGTCATTCGAGTAGTTGTCGTAGTCGTCGTCCATAGTGATGCTCAGTTTAGACAAGGTAGAAGGCAGATAAGGTATGTGAGCATTGCTGAGATCAGATGGAGCATTGCGGCAAATCGCGGGCAGGGTCACGTGACTGTGTTGGTCTTACTATACTAAAAGGGCATCGATCCAGTTGAGTACATCTCCGTTTGGAAATGGGAGAAAAGAAAACATATTCTGCTTTATGGTGAGCTTTGGGCAGATATTCATATAATCTGTATATAATCTATGTATATTTCTTTTTGATGGGGGTCTTTGAAAGGGTGAATGACGTTTATGAAAACTCACTTTGAGTGTTCAAATCATGTGACCTGGAGCCTCATGTAATTCTACGACTCACGTTTAGACATTCGATAAATCAGGCTTCCGGGAATTGCTGTTTGGTTAATGTCAAATTTTTGTGTTGCAATCGCTTCACTAAGCCGAAAATCAAAGTAGCAATTATCATGAGAAATATTTTTGTTCCCGAAGATTCATGTTAATATAGGGCACTCACAATTCTGGAAGTCAAACCCAGGTCGCGAATTATAACTCAAAGACACCATTTTTCTTCTTCTCTCCCGACCTTCGATCTTCATGATGCGATAAAAATGCATAATATGTGTTTCGATAAAACCCTAAATTTAAGGATGTTGACTCGAGAAATACGAAGACATTCTGAAAAGATGAAAAAAACATATTGAAACCCACGAGGTTCGAACTCGTGCCTCCGAAGAGACCAGGAAAGTATGGTAAGGTGACCTTACCCTGGCGCCTTAGACCACTCGGCCAGAGTTCCAATTGTTGAAATTCTAGAATTAGTATCAGTCTGGATGGGCTCACTTGATTGAACTCTTCTACAAAGACCTCGTGAATTTTACCCTTCCGTGCGGCCCAGTTTGCCCGAGCTCGATATAATCAAACTTGAAGCAGTAAAATCCATTAAATAAATGTTTTTCTTCGAAATGCTGGATAATACTCGGCATTCTCCAAGTGGGAGAGACAACCCGCCCGGCCAAGTCGCGCGAGTTGATCATCCCCCACCAAACCCTCAACCCATTACGCGCGCCACTTCAAACTTGAACACGTCAACTGATGATCCCCCCGTGGAGGTCATTTCGTCGAGTGAAAATTTTTTACACCATGAAAATAC
>JAJLZY010000209.1:0-21672 GCA_030564885.1 Metschnikowia kofuensis (nom. inval.)
CTCGAGTTGCACTGATAGGCCGGGCCAAGATTGGTGTGCTGGATGTGACTGCCTTTCTGATTCTTGAGAAATGGATGCATGGGTGCTATTTGATGAAACACGAATGGTTTTGAGATGAAAACACAATTACCTTAAAAACATCCTTGTAGAGGGTGAGCTGATGGAATGGATAAAAGGCGATTGAAGGTAGCACTGTAGCAGCAGCCACAAGACTGCATTTATTATGCGAAGGCTGTCTTACTTCTAGAAGCATGAGAGAAAAAAATAAATAAAGAGACACAAGACCTGAAATCCAGCCCGTCTAATATGAGAGCATGTTCCTTTCAGAACTAAATCAGCAAAAAATTGCCCCTTTAGTAAATTATCAAGAAGTGTTGGGGAAAGAAACTAGGGGGTCATATGGGACACGAGAGTGCAAGACCACCTCAATTAATTGGGGAAAAGCCCTGGAACTGAGGCCATAGAGCTCATCAGGGTCGATTACTGTATTTGGCCGGCCCAATTTTCCTTCAAGCAAGGCATGACAACTTTTTGATGAAGTCTTGGAAATTGCACAACTTGAGGGATCTTGTGTAGGCTTCCTATTAATTGGCCCGTAATCGATGCAAACGCTCTATTTTGTTCTTCATGAGGCCAACACAAGAGATTATGTTCGAATGACTGGTAGTGACTCTCTTCACTTCTCTTCACTTCTTTCTCTTCGCTTCTCTTCACTTCTGTTCACTTCTCTGCACTTCTCTTCACTTCTGTTCACTTCTCTCCACTTCTCTTCACTTCTCTTCACTTCTCTGCACTTCTCTTCACTTCTCTCCACCCTCTCTCAAAAACTAGTTTTTTTTATCATACCTCAAAGTTCATTCCTTCAGCCTCTTCTCCAACCCTCACGATTCATACCGCACGTATAAAGCGTCTACAAAGTGCGGGTGCTTGATCCCGGGGCTCTTTGCAGCCTTGAACCCCTCCACGGCTTCACGTACACTCCAGCCCAACCGTTCTATCAAATAGCAACATATGAGGAAGCCTGTGCGATTGAACCCATAGTGGCAGTGCACGGCTATGAGCGGATTGGGCACGTCTGTCGAAGACAAGATATCGTCAATGAGCTGGATGAACCGCCGCACGGCACTCTGGTCCGGCGCCACTTTGGACACCGTGGCACATTTATAGTACTCGATATGCTCGAACGATTTGGGCGAGTACGGCGGGATGTCGGCCGAAATGTCTACGATGGCAATGAGCGTGCCGTCCACCTTGACGCCCTCTTCGAGAACGCCGTTTTTCTTGTAGAAAGTGTTTTCGATCTCCTTCGGAGAGTGTCTCTCGTCGCCTTCCCGGAGTGTCTTCATGCCTAGGAGCGGAGCCACGTCGGAGCCATGTTTGCGCGTGATATTGAACGAAACACTCTGGGTCTTGAGCCATTTGAGCTCGTTCTTCAAGCCCCACTTATCGCCTGAGATCTCCGCCTTGAGTTTGAGCACCCACGCAGGAGACAAATGGAGCCGTTCGGGGAACCGCAGCTCTAGGTGGTTCAAAATAATGCCGCTTATGAACTCGGGCTTGGCCAATAACACCGAATGGCCCGCGTTCTTGACTGTGGTCAGGTGCACTACTTTCCTGCCCCAATGGGATACAAGTGTACTGCTGATATCGTCGATGATCGAGACCGGCGTCACTTTGTCCTCTAGCCCGCCGATCAAGAGTGTTTTCTCATACGCCCGAGGATCGTTGGCATTGTCGTTGAACCTCGACACGGCGTCGATCAACTCCAGGTATTTGGAAGCAGAAAAGCCGCTCACATATCGTAAAAGCACGCGTGTGTCGATATCCAAGTTCCACCGGAGCTGCCGGAGCTTCATGTAGAAACTGCTGCCCTCCGGAAGCTGGCGAAGGACGCTCTCACTTGCAAGCCCTTCGAGGCGGTCCCAGACACGGAACATGTCGAAGAAAAACGGGAAATACGTGAAAAACCGAAGGAATTTGTAGATCCCGTGTTTTGCAGCCGCGACGGGCGGGTCCTGCGCAAGATCGTCGACGAACCTGGGCGGCGAAAGAAGCACTAGGCCCTCCACACGAGCCTTCTGCAACTTACGGGCGACTTTCACCAGCAAGTGTGTGCCCATAGAGTGGCCCACAAGGATAATCTTCTTGTCTTTTGGGATGTGCTGATCCACAAACTGCACGAGGATGTGCACGATGTTGTCTGTGTGGAAATCGGACCATTTCATCTTCCTCACAGAGGCCGAGATCCGGTTCTGGTGTTCACGTGCTAGTCTACAGTTGTCCGAGGGCGTGAGGCGCGAGTCGCCAAAGCCCGGCAAGTCCAAGGCAAAGATCTCCAGGCACTGCAGAAGCAAGCCCATGACCGGCTCGAACTGAGACATCTGGCCGCCCATTCCATGGACGAAAAGTAGCACCGGCAGCTCTGAGACCTCGCGTGCGATGTCTGCGGCGAGCGGCTCGACCTTGGCGAAGCTTTTGAGCGGATGTGGTGCATGGAGAGTATGTAGTGTGACGGAGTCTACCGATAAGGAAGCCACAGAGCAGAGATTGATGGTTGAGACCTGAGAGTATTTGGCCACGAAGGCACAGTCGTTGCGCTCGGAGGCGGCCACGGCGTTTTCGAACGTGTTGTTTTTTTGCAACACCACGAGCTTTAGGAACTCGATGGTCTTGTTCCAGATGCTTTTGGTCCTGAGGTGTTGGGTCTGGGCCATATGTCGAAGGCCCAGTTCTGAGGTCGCACCAGGTGCCTCGGGCCTGGGTTCAGAGGGCGAAGGGTCTGGGAGTAGGTGCTCTTCAGACAGCATAAAATAGGAGAATTAGGGGGTACAGGAGAAATAGGGGGAATATAAGGAATATAGGGATAAAAGGGGAATTGGATCCGATGTGTTGTGGGAAATGTTGTGGGAAATGTTGTGGGAAACAAGTAGGCGTTACTGGTGGTGAAGTTGAGAAATGATAAGGTTGGGAAATAGTGGAGCTCGTTTCTCGAAGATTAGGGCCCTCGCTCTGACTCAGGTGGATAAAGTATATCCTATTGTTGTGGGGGTTGACATTTAAGGATGGTTCTACTGTTTGCGATATTCTAAATATTTTGGATAATCTATATGTTCTGGGTGTTCTATATGTTTTGGAATCTTTGAAAAATCTGCCTCTTATTGATTCCAAAGATTGATGACTTTAGTTATTCCAAGAATTCTGTGACTTTATCAAAGTACGGCTTGGCTGAAGCATGGCGCGGGTCGACTCTCAATGAAAAGGAGGCGTAGTGAGGCCAGAGCTGTGGCCAGAGACGGGGCCGGGGCAAAGGTCTCAGGCCCTGGCGCGCGGAGCCTGCCCTAGAAATGGGGCACGTCGGAGGAAATCAGAGACCTTTTAGTGGAAGCTGGAACACGCCAGAGCGCGCCAGAGCGCTGGACCCACGGCCCACGGGCCAAAAACCTGGGATCGAGATTTAAGAGACTGAGATCCAGGGTGAAATGCTCAAATAATTATTCACAAAATAAATTACCCTTAGCAAAATAAAACAGACTCCAAGAAGGATTACAAAGGTGACATAACTCTTGCTACAGAATAATTTTTATTAGAAGAAATATGCGGTGCCTAAGTGTTCATGGCCCTCTTCAAGTCATAAACTGTCATGGCTTCAAAGGATCTGAAGCGCGGCTGCGTTCAGTCTTGGCCCAAAGCCAAGGTCGCTAAAATATAGACTGAATGTATCTATACCTCGATCCCCATTTCCACCCACATCTTGGAACTGAGTGTTTTCGAAGTCATCTCAATGAATAAAAAATCTCTTACGTCTATTTCATTTTTTCTGCTCCCGTGACCGGGGTTTGGCGGATAAAAAACAGACAACCCACGCCTTTTAAAGTACTGAGTTCAGCTAATCAGAACTGTTCTCATCCACGGCCAGGGCCAGGCCAGGGCCAGAACTAAGAGACATTGATTATAAATACATGTCCACCATTTCCCCCTCCATAACCACTATTTTTGTCCATAATATTTTGAACTCAATCTGACAGGACCGAGTAATTGTTGCATTTTTTCAAATGCTCAGCCAAGCCCGGATGTCTTTTTTGACTGTGTCTTGGTTACCCATCTACTTCGAAATAGATGAACAGTCCCTGTGTCCGGCCCTGAATCCTGGCCCTGTGTCCCGGCCCTGGAGTCCGGCCCTCGGCCCTAGGCCCTTGGCCCAGTGCCGCGCCTTTCCAATTCGCGCCTTTCCAATTCGCGCCTTCCCAATAGTGACAGTACAACTGTAACAGCGAGCACTGGGCGCTGAGGACAGAGCCCTGATCTGGCCCCAAAACATCTTCTTGTCACCCGCCAATCAACACAAAGCACGGCTTTCGACCCAGAGAACAGCGTCAAACTCATCTCTTGACGCTTCTTAACAAAATATTCTTTTCAACTCCAAAAATTTCACACTCTCTGCCGATTTCGAACCGCTTGCAATGGCTAGTCATACAGGGCCTGGATCTGGACGAAGTCTGTCGCCACTAAGCGCCGAGTCTTACGATGACGAGTTTGAAAACTCGCTCGATAGGGCCCTCCATCTGGCCTCTTCAAACTACTTCAGCTGGTCGGGCCGCCGCACGTCTTCGGCCGCACACCTGCCGCTGACATCTGGGATCCTGCTAGCGACTCTTGGAAACACACAACACAACGGGTCTCGAGGCTCTTTTTTCGACGAGGAAAGCGCAGATTACGCCGCAGACTGGGCGTCTGACGATACGGGGCTCATGAGCGGCAGAGCGCCCGAAATCGACTTGTCCTCCCGGCCACCCAATCTGACCCGAAATGGCTCTTCTACAAGACGAAACTCCCACCATGCACGGCTTCCGTTCGCCCACAGAGTCACAGACTTCTTCCGCTCGCTGCTAGGGCTCTACAGGTTTGTGCGGAGCGAAATATCGCGCGAATTGCAGCAGCAGCAGGACCTACAACGTCATTCTGAGCTCCAGCAGCAACAACAGCAGGACATTCCCGCAGATATCCGTGGGGAGGTCTCTGGCGCCGGCGAGGAGCGGTTTGTGACGCCGCGCAACTCGCGCCAGAAGTCGTTGGTGCTGAACGCCGTGCTGAATGCAAAATACAACCCGGTCACTTTCGTGCCTGTGATTCTCTATGAGCAGTTCAAGTTCTTCTTCAACCTCTACTTCTTGCTTGTGGCGCTCTCGCAAATCGTGCCCCAGCTAAGGATCGGATACTTGTCCTCCTACATCGTGCCGTTGGCGTTTGTGCTCATTGTGACGATGTTGAAAGAGGCAGGCGACGATATTGCGCGGCGCCGGCGCGACATCGAGCAGAACAACGAGCAGTACGAGGTCCTCAACCGATCATTCACACTCTCACAGGACGTGGCTCTTGTGCCCTCGAAAAACCTCAAAGTGGGCGACTTGGTGCGCCTCCACAAAGACATGCGGGTTCCGGCCGACATGGTGCTTCTCCATTCGTCCGACAACAACGGCGAGGCGTTCATCAAGACCGACCAGCTCGACGGAGAGACCGACTGGAAGCTCCGTGTTGCATGCAGCGCCACACAGCAGGCCGCCGACGTGGCCAGATTTGTCGATAATGTCTCTCTTGTGGTTGGGAAACCCACGAAATCGATTCATAACTTCCAGGGCAAGTTGATATACCGACCCCCTTCGGGAAGCGAGAAAACCGTGGCTTTGACCGTGGACCAGACGCTCTGGGCAAATACCGTGCTAGCGTCTGGAACGGCGGTTGCAATTGTGGTGTATACCGGTGTGGAGACCCGCCAGCTGCTCAACACTACGATGTCTGGCGTGAAGACGGGGCTTCTAGAGGTCGAGATCAACAGCCTCTCGAAGATTCTCTGTGTCACGGTCTTTCTTCTTTCAGTGGGTCTAGTGCTTGCACAGAAGTTCCCGCCTGAGGGCACGTGGTACATTGACATCTTGCGGTTTCTCATTTTGTTTTCCACCATCATCCCCGTCTCCCTCCGGGTCAATCTCGATTTGGCCAAGTCCGTATATGCCTCGCAAATCCACAAGGATACAGATATCCCCAACACAATCGTGAGGACCTCGACTATCCCCGAGGATTTGGGTAGAATCGAGTACTTGCTCAGTGACAAGACCGGCACTCTCACGCAAAACGATATGGAGATGAAAAAATTGCACTTGGGAACCGTGTGTTATGCTGGCGAGACATTGGATATCGTCGCCGAGAACGTGGGTAAGTTAATCTTGAATGAGGCGACAGGAGCCTCGTCAAAAAGAAGGGACTTGGCCTCCAAAGTGTGTGACTTGGCGCTTGTTCTTGCATTGTGCCATAATGTGACGCCCTCGGAGGAGGACGGGAAAATCCTGTTTCAGGCCGCTTCCCCTGACGAAGTTGCCATTGTCAAGTTTTGCGAGCAAGTGGGTCTCCGATTGCTCAAAAGAGACCGCCATTCGATAACCCTTCTCCACCTCGCCTCATCGCAAGAGTTGCATTTTGATATCTTGTACATTTTCCCATTCAACTCAGATACCAAACGAATGGGTATAGTGATAAAAGATGTCCAAAGGGACGAGGTTTGGTTCATGGAAAAAGGCGCCGACACTGTGATGTCGAAGATCGTCAACAGTTCAGATTGGCTAGACGAGGAGACCTCCAACATGGCCCGCGAAGGGTTGCGGACCCTCGTTATAGGGCGAAAGAGATTGAGCGTACAAAGTTTCCAAGAGTTTGCCAATGAGTACGAAAAAGCTTCTCTATCAATGCATGAACGTGATGCAAACATGCAAAGAGTGGTGGCACAACATCTCGAGACAAATGTCGAGCTTCTTGGCTTGACAGGTGTGGAGGACAAACTACAGAAAAACGTCAAGACTTCTATAGAACTCTTGAGAAATGCTGGTGTCAAGATCTGGATGTTGACCGGCGACAAGGTCGAGACGGCAAAGTGCGTTGCAATCAGCGCCAAATTAATATCTAGGGGGCAGTTCGTACACCAGATCACAAAAGTATCCAATCCGGACATGGCAATGAGTCACCTCGAGCAAATCTCCAACACGTCCAACTCAGTGTTGTTGATTGATGGAGAGTCGTTGGCAATCTTCATGAAATACTTCAGCAAGGAGTTCTTTGAGATGTGCATATTGCTCCCTGCTGTCATTGCCTGCCGGTGTACTCCTCAACAAAAAGCTGACATAGCCTTAGCGATCAAGGACGCAACGGGTAAAAGGGTCTGCTGTATTGGAGACGGAGGCAATGATGTAAGTATGATTCAATGTGCTGACGTTGGGGTGGGAATTGTGGGAAAAGAAGGAAAGCAAGCATCGCTTTCTGCAGACTTCAGTATTGACCAGTTCCACTTTTTGCTGAAACTTCTACTCTGGCACGGAAGAAATTCTTACAAAAGGTCAGCCAAACTTTCGCAGTTCATCATACATCGAGGGCTCATTATCTCTGTTGCCCAAGCAATTTACTCGATTTCGTCAAGATTTGAGCCTCTTGCTCTCTACCAGGGCTGGTTGATGGTGGGCTACAGCACCCTCTACACTATGGCGCCTGTATTTTCCTTGACACTCGATCAGGACGTTGACGTCAGACTTACTAAGCTATACCCAGAATTGTATAAGGAGCTTACGTTAGGCAAGTCATTGTCGTACAAAAGTTTCTTTGTGTGGGTGGCCATCTCTCTTTTTCAAGGAAGTGTGATCCAATTGCTCTCCCAAACGTTCCAGACCTTGAACGCCGACAAATTCCCAGCGATGGTGAGCATTTCCTTCACGACGCTAGTTCTCAATGAATTGTTTATGGTGGCGTTCACAATCAGAACGTGGAACAAGGTTATGTTCAGTACGATCGTGATTACTTTCATGATCTACGTGTTGCTGGTGCCATTTTTGGAGGAGTACTTTGATATCGACTATATTTCCTCGATCACTTTCATTTGGCAGTCTGCAGTAGTTCTAGTCACGAGTCTTTTCCCGGTTTGGCTCGTGAGGACGTTAAACAGGAGATTGAGGCCTCCATCATATGCAAAAGTGCAACAACATTGATTTCAGGGGTGAAAAGCCGATTGGTTGATGTTTGCTGCGCCGAAGAGCAAACTCCGATGGCTCGGAGACCATTTTGGGGCAGTGTTTTGCGCATTCCATGCAAAACAAGGTCGGGTTCAGGAATCCGCTGGTACGATACAGTCTATACGAAAGAGAGCGAGACGAGACGTGTCCGCAACAACGCGATCTCTTTCTCTCTTTCCAATCGTGGGATCTTTCCGGGGACAAAAAAAAAAAAAAAACAGATACGCGCGCCTGGGCCGTCTGGGGTTAAAAACGCCGATGCGGTTATGTTGCCAAGTTTTGCGTGGTTATGCAGATAACCACTCTTTCACATCCCGCGGCTTGCCATAACCAGGGAGGTGTCAACAACAAAACTTTAAATGGGCCGATGTGATGATATGCACTCAATGAGCCAATCATGATTGCGGTAATTGAAATGCAATGCCAGAAAGAATCTTAGTCATGGCACGTATTTGGACGCCAGGCCCGGTGTCTTTTGCGCCGTGGTATATGCGCCAGAATGTCTAACATTCCCCTTGACTAGATTGACCGCTAATTATTCCCCTCAGACCTTTTTTTGGGCCTCGCCAGTTGTGTGAAGGATGGGTGCGCTCCTTAGACAGATCCATGGTAAGTGAAGGAATCTTTTCACGCGCCGCAAGGACTCGGAATTTGCCGATAAGAGGAAAAAAACGAAGAAAAGAACGATAGAAAGAGGGAGATGAAAATAGGAACGGAGTATCCGAGTGCTGAAACCATTCGGGCCCAATGATAGACGCTACCCGGGATATGCACACATCAAAATGAGCTCGTCCATTGGATTTGCTGAACGGCTGGGGCTATACGAGTGACGTTTTTTTTTTTTTTTTTTGGTTTTGGTACCTTTCCAAAGATCACCAGACTTCCTGCACGGGGCCTGCCCCTCGAAAAATGTCTAACTGTGGCTGCGAAAGAGAGTGCACACTGGCGAGCATGTAATAGTGGCCCGACTTTACTAAGCTGCCATATAAAGCCCCGGGCATGCACTCTCCATCACCACCCCTCTTTTGACATCACTCACTTTGCTACCAGACCCACTCTTTGATCTTATCTTTTGATCTGCCCAAAGCTTTCTTTTATTGCTTGAACCCTTCCACTCCAAACTTCAAACCTATCACATGTACGCCGCCGTCACCACAAAAACATCCTTACTCACCCTCGGGTACTTGACTGTGTCAACCATGGTGCCCTTCATATTGTCTTACAAGGAGACACAGGGCAACTCAGTCTACACAAAAGGATACATCAGCGCCAGGTCTTTGTTTAACAAAATATAGGCCACGGTGTTAATGTTGCAGGCGACAGAGAACCGCAAGAATACGAATAATGGGGAACCGAAGCCTGCAAAACCTTATTCTGGGAAGGAATTGGCCGATAGTATCTCGAGAAAAATACATGGCCCACGGTAGTTACGCTGGATGTGCTACATATAATAATACAAAGACTTGCTATGAAACCCAGGGCGCAATTGCTCCTAGAAGACTTCAAGGTGCTTAAGGGTTGTTGTTTTCTCAAGGAGCATCACTCATGAAGTAATACCACTGATCAAGTAATATCAGTCATCAGAAAATACTACTAAACTTTTGTCAAGGCATATGACCTGGTACTAATACCCTTTCAGCAGTACCCGAGTCCTTGAATTCTTACAACACCCAAGAGTAGACTTGCACGCCGTAAATAAAACCTGTAGTCCGTAGATCCACCTTTGAAAGCTATATTACAACAAATCCATCATCATTCTCAAAAAAACTCACTCAAATTGGAGAAAACTTTTGATTAACTTGCATGGACTAATTATCTATATACATGACCACGGCTACTTGTTCCACACGGCGTTTTTCATCAAGTCTTGGGCGCTCTTCAAGCCTGAAACCACATCGTAAATCGTCTGCTTGTTCTCCATGCTCATGCCACCGTTGGCCATCAACCCAAGACGGGCATCCTTTTCCGCAGGAGACGCGTCTTTCGAGACCAGCAACACCTCGGCCTCGCCCTTGACAACTTTTCTGATACGGTCCTGGAAATGCTCTGGGTCCACGTTCAAGTTCCAGTCTTTTTGCAAAAGGTATCTATTTCCCGAAAACCGCTCGTCGATGTTTTCTACGATGGACTTGGGCAACTTGTACGGGTACTGGGACTTGAGAAGACACTCCTTGGCCACAGCAGCCACACGCGAGGAAGTCAAAACACCCAATTTCGCCGGTTTCCCGTGCAAAAACACGTCTCCGTTGAGAACTGGCCTGAGGGCGGCAGACTGCAATTTTTTCGGCACGATGCTGGCCGGCTGGGCGGACTTTCTTGCCCTGTTTTGCATGGGCTTTGCTCTGTTTGGACCTGTTCTTCTAGCACCTGGTCTACGGTCTCCAAACTGCTGGGTTCTCTGCTGAGGTCTGCCCTGAGACCGGTCCTGGAACTGGCTCCTGTTCTGGCCCTCTCTTGGACCAGAAAAACCTCCTTGTCTGGGGCTTCTCAGAAAGTTTTTCTCGTCCATGAGTTTGAACATATTGGAGCTCAAAGGATGGTCTTTCACTGCGATTCTGGCCTTGGCTGGAGTGGCAATTTGAGTCCGTGGCGTGAAGGACTGTCTCTGTTGTCTTTGCAGTTTCTGTTGGTTCTGTTGATTCTGTTGGTTTTGCAGTTTTTGTTGGTTTTGTTGGTTCTGGTTCTGCAGGCTTTGCTTCCTCTGCTGGCCCTGCAGTTTTTGCTGGCCCTGCATTTTCTGGCCACTTTTTGCCCTCACAAACTTATCCTCGGCTACAGGGCCCTTTGTCTGGGCGATTTTCTCCGTTTTCATGTTGATGGTATCGATTCTTTTCATCAAATCGGACAAAAAGCCGGACGAGCTCGAGGGCCCGCCCAACGTCGAGTATCCGCGAACACGGGCTGGCGCATTCAAGGCCCACGAAGGAAGTCGAGGAAACATTGGTTTATAGTTGTGGGATAAACCTTGCACGAAGTTCCGACCTGGTGTAAAATGCACTAAATGATGATTGGACCAATGTTCGAAGCTTGATTATTTTTTCAGGCAGCGCACGACCAGCTGAGGACAGTGCGCGCACAGGAAACGGCACGGCCCTTAAGTGGAACAATGACTATGGATTTATCGACGAAGCAAGTGATTGAGAGAAGGGGAAAAAAGATCTTGATGGAGGGTTTCAAAAGTGAGAAAGTAAATCGAAAGAAGTCTGGTGGAAAAATTTCGAGTATGGTTTCGAAAAAAAAAAAGGTATTTTGATGAAATAGCGTGAGAATCAAAAGGTCTCTGATCTACGCATAGATTAAGAACGTGCTTTGTTTTGGTAAACTGATGCGGGTCTTCTGTCGTCTTTTGGGTGTCACATTCCGATTGTGACGATCTATTTGAGGAAGCCGATGATGTAAAGGACGCTTTTTTGTCATGATATTGAAATAAATAGAGGCTTTACTGTCATCTTATTCTCACTCTTATTCTCATTCCCACTCTTATTCTCGTTCCCACTCTCATTCCCACTCTTTTTCTCATTCCCACTCTTATTCTTATTCTCACTCTTATTCTTATTCTCACTCTTATTCTTATTCTCACTCTTGTTCTTACTCTAATTATAACTCTCATGCTTTTTCTTAGATCATTGTCTTTCATTTTCTTGCTCCTTTTCAAGCAATTTCTTTCGTATTGTTCTATTTTGTGTTGTTCTACTTCTCCCTAAGGCTGCAACACAGTGCTGAGGCTGACAGTGGCGATCTATTAGCCGAAGATATACTCAAATTGCTGGGCAGAGACGGTTTGCTAACTCTTTAAAGATTTTAGCTTCTACTTCTATTGTAACAAACATGGAACTATAGGCCCACATCCCATGGAATAAATAATCTGGATGTGCTCCAAATGAGGTTCTTCTTTCAGAGCATATCACTTTTCATCATCTAGGCACGTGACATTAGTCCAAAGATTGTTCTTCACAGCTGCATTCTTATATTTTGGAAATTTTATGAGATTCCTGAAGGATGCTCAGAGCTGGGCTTGAACAATGCTTATCTTGACCAATTCCGGATCTGTTCTGGCCTGCTCAGTGAGCTGAATTACCGCTTTTTCTAATAGAGAAGGTCTTTAATCTCTGGAAGTTAAAATCATGTGAAGATCATGTCACCTCTTTCTCCAAAACGTATGTTTTGTCCTGTGCTCGAGAATAAGAGAGACTCTAGGTATTGGTTCTTTTTTCTGGACATACATCTTTTATGTCTATGCCTTTTCCTTGCTTGAGCACTTTTCCTTAGGGGACAGGGAACAGAATATATTGATTGCACCTCAAGAGATGATTTTTTCTACCATGAATTGATTTAAAGTAACATATTGTTTCAAAATATTTGCCATAATGTGGGTTCAGACAGTTAGCCCTTACAGATTGAAAGGCTTTGAAATTAAGAGGACATTAAGTCCCGTTACTTTACTAAAAAGTGAGGTACACGAATTGTAACCAGCCACATTCGTAACGGCAAGGTTTGCCAAGCTTTCAAATTGAGGAGCTGAAAAACAAGAGATTGTAGAAAAAAGATGAAAAATGCCGCTATCAACTTGATGACTAATCTAATTCGAAACATATTGTTTTCATTTGTAAAGGATACTGGAAATCACACCGCCCCTGCCAAGCATTTCTTACAATTCCGCTCATATCGCCAAGAGCAAATCTGTCATGGCAGATTGAAGAACACAATGTTTACATCAAAAAGTATGGTTCAAACCTCCTTTTTAATGTCGAAGTGGAGATGAAAAGAGTCAGCTTTTTCTAGTTTGAGAATGTTTTGCAATTATGAAGCGTGTCCAAAAACTGAGGCTTTGACGAAACAAGGCAAAGCGCCCAAATTCTAGTGAGCCTGAAGGAAACTTAAGAACTCGCACATAAAGGATCCTCCATTGTTGTCGAATCTTAGACGATCAACAGAAGTGGAATGAGTGAAGCCGTGTTCAAGTTCAAATATTGGTGACTTTCAACGAATGGCTTGTTTCGTCTACCTATAAAACGAGTGTCTTCCGCTACTTCTGAAACATAATTCTGAAATATTATCGAAACAGAAAGAAAAACATGTTTTTGAAAATTTCCTTTATTGTGAGCTCTTTGCTTTTGCACTCTGTGAGTGCTGCTTCAGTCAATGGAAATGGGGCCGGCCTTGTTGTTGGAAGCTCAAGCAACGCTGAATCGAATGACTTGATTTACCAAGAGAATGCCCCAATTTCAACAATGAGCCCTCAAGAAAGCACTTTGGAATCTAAAAAAAAAATGTATACAGAAGTCCAAAGGATTGAATCTGGTGCTGAAAGTCTTGTTGACCTCTTGAGATCTTACTTCAAAAAACGCACATTTGATATTGCCAAAATCGAATCTGATATTGTGGAATTGAGACCGGAAATTGATTCAATAGTTAGAGCGGCCCAGGAAAACGATATATCACGGGAAGCCAACGAACAAATTGCTTATGTGTCGAAATTGTTTGAGGCTATCGTTGAAATGGTAAGGGAATATAAATATTACGCAACTCTTGATGTTCCCGGGGCCAAAATTATTGCCAGGTTATCTCAGCTTAACACAAAGGCAATAGCGTTTCAAAAGTTGGATGGATCACTTGACTTCCTGATTGAAAATCTCGGGGATCACCTTTTACGGATCTGGCGGATGTATGAGCTCATAAGAAGACAGCTTGAGACCTTGGATGGCGTTCCTAGAGATTTGAAGCTGATATTAGACTCGAAATACGCTCTTTCGAAAGATAATGTTGATCAGGCCCTGAAAGAAATGCCGCCTTATCCGGCGCCGCAGGCAAGAGCAGCTTAAGTATTACTGAATTTGGAATTGTGGTGTTGAATTGTGAAGACATAGCTACTGAACTGGATATACTTTAATTGACCATGGATACCAATCACACGTAGGAAATATATTTGTTTTTGTATTGCCAATGTTTCAGAAAGAGATCCATATGCCTGATTGTCTCCACTGATTGTCTTTGAGATTGAAAGACGTAAAACTTCTCAGTTTGAATTTGGCCATTCAAAGAAGTTTTCGATTGACGGCTTGTGCTATATATTAGCTCATGATCTCGCAGCTTCACCGGAAATAATCAGTACTTGATTCTCAAGGCTCGCTGAAAGTTGATTTGTGTTTACTTCTGAGAAAAAGGAACTTTGCAATGGGTAACGTTAGCTGCAATGAGAAGAGGGGGCGCTGGAAACGTAGGCGTAATATCTTATTTGCTACAGGATTGCAAAATGCCATTCGTCATAAAGGGATGAAAAGGGATGAAATTTGCATGCACTATGACATACTCTTTGCTTACAACTTTCCCTGAATGTGACAAGATCTTCAATAAGCCAGAAAGTGATTAATGAAGGGGACTCATAGATTCCGATCCAATTGCCATAGTCTGGCTTTGTAAAGGGAATGGGATTTTGAGGAAAAGAGAAAGGAGTAATCAAGCGGAGCACTCAAGTATGAGGCTTTACGTATCACATGCTATAGCCAGACATGGTTCGTTTGTGCGTCTTGAAGGACGAAAACTATGAATCAAAAACCTCAAAAAAAGAAGAAAGCGAATTTATGTCGTTTGAAGGTCAGTATTCCGATCAGTAACTTATTCTTGAAAAGGCAGACTATACGAGACTGGCCAAATTGAAATTGAGCCTCTATTTTGCAAGAATTTGAAATATTACCGAGGTAAAAAATGATATCCTTCACTTCATGAACGCGGATCCACGAAAAGCAGATCTACGGTCGGCTTACTCATCTTGAATAGTGGCTTACAAGTCTTGAAAGTTAAACGGACTCCAGGACCTTGAGTCACGTGCAATCACTTCACCTCTTGCTGAATCAATAAGCCAGAAAGCTTACTGAAAGTTACGATAACTGAGAGCCGATGCAGTTTAAGTCTCGGGAAGACTAATGATTTTAACCTTGATTGAGTCAAAAACACATGTTACCTGAAAGTAAAAATTTTCTAATGGCTCTATCAAAAATCTTTTGATGTTCAACCACTAAAATTAATGTCTGTCAATTTTGCATGAACCAATTCCTGGTGCCCTATTCTGGCATATAACGCCCTAACTGTGGAGCTAAAATTGCAATTTGAAAACGATTGCGAAATGTGGCGTGCGAAAAGGAAGCCACTAACGATCCGAAGTACTCCGAGGCAGTTCTATTAGATCGCCGTATAAAGTCAAACAGTCTCGGCCCAACCTGTGAAAAGGGTCCCAAAACATCATAGGATTTTTGTTCACTTTATGGAATCCACAAAAGCTTTAGATTTCCTCTTTGTTTGATAGTTTTAGTGACTCGCTCCTCGAACCCTCGAACCTTGACAATAGACCCGGACAATCCAGTACTGTTCTTTAGAGCCTCTAAAGCTAAGCAAGCCCAAATCAATTCCAGATTCTAGACCTGCTGGAACTTTCTTTCCCAAATTCATTTGAAAAAAAGTTAATCTTTTCCCTGGGATCCAAAATTCAAACCATTCCACTCCTCTTAAAACCCTACCCCATGTCGCCCCCCGTTGCTACCGATACAACAAAATTTGCTATTTCCAGCAGCCAGATCCAGGCTTCAAGAGTCGAAACCACAAAAGACGGCGTGCTTGTGATCAGCGAAGAAAACCGGAAAACTTCAAGGTATCCCGAGTTTCTTCCACAATGGGACACCTCCTTGAAATTCCCCCACCCTGATTTCTTTGAACATCAAGATCCAGGCTCTCGCGCAGACCCAAAATTGATAAGTCTTCTTCCAAAAAATGGCGAGAATGTCCGTTCTATCACACCCAAATTTGGCAGCGAGGTCCGCGGCGTCCAGCTTTCTGAATTGAGCAGCGCGGGAAAAGACGAATTGGCGTTGTTTGTTGCTCAAAGAGGAGTAGTTGTTTTTCGCGATCAGAACTGGGCAGATAAAGGCCCTGGCTTCATTACTGAGTTCGGCAGATACTTTGGCAAGCTCCATATTCACCAGACTTCAGGAGCTCCTAAAGGGTTCCCGGAACTACACGTGACTTACCGAAAACCAGACCAAGGCGAGTTTGAGCGGTACAACACCAAGACCAATTATGTTCAATGGCACTCGGATGTATCTTACGAGCTTCAACCACCTGGTACCACTTTTTTTGCGGTTTTAGAAGGCCCCGATGCCGGCGGGGACACGGCATTTGCAGATACGGTGGAGGCATACAAGAGGCTCTCGCCGGAATTCCAGAAAAGATTGGACGGATTACATGTGTTGCACTCTGCCGTACTCCAGGCACAAAACTCGTTGGCTCAAGGGGGCACACCTCGCAGATCAGCGTCAGAGCATATTCATCCATTGGTGCGGATCCATCCTGTCACAAAAGAAAAGGCCCTTTATGTGAATGGCCCATTTGCACGGAGAATTGTGGAACTTAAGGAAGAGGAGTCGGACTACCTTCTCAGCTTCCTCTACAAGCATATTGAATCCTCGCACGATTTACAATTGAGGGCCCGGTGGGAGCCAAATACAGTGGTGGTGTGGGATAACAGAAGAACAGTGCATACTGCCATTATTGACTGGGACACGCCAGTCTTAAGACACGCAGTGAGGGTGACTCCACAGGCGGAAAGACCCACTGATCTGCTCGAGGAGTTGAACAAGCCCAAGCCAGAGTTTGGTGACGGGAACTTCCTGAAAATTTGAATAAGGTAAGTTGTGTGTATTGTGTTGATCGAAAAATATGAATGAATTTGATTTGGATAGAGATGAACGTAGATTGAGAAGGAAGTCTGAAATGGATATAGAGTTTGACATAAAATTGGTGTGTGTGTGTGTGTGTTGAATTGTGAAAAACAAATCAAAAGCAGTACACTTCATTGCAAGTATCGGTTTTCAGAGCAAGTGCATAGGTGGGAGCACGAGGAAGGTAATAGAGCTGTTCAAATTAAAGGTCCAGTAGCAAGGAAGGTCGAATAGTTTTAAAAGAAGGTCGTCCAGCTGTATTTGATAGTCAGGAACTGTCAAAGATTTGAATCAAAGCCCTTCGAGTTTGATTAGGTCGTTATAATTTACTCGCTTGAGCATAAATTACAAAACAATTCTATGTGGGTGGCTTGATAGCAATAATTTGTTGATCTACGCTTGCCACAGTTTAATCCCAAGAAAAAAGAATAAAGAGACTGTCAACTCTTGATTTTGAGTAGAAGTATGGCGAATTGAATTGCTGTCGTTTCTCCGAATAAAATGTATCTATCGATTCAAACATACCGCTTTCAAAATGCAAAGCGTTTCGTTGTCAAATAACAGTTCGCTGTCGACTGGATGAAAACTAAAGTCCAGCTCAACATCCCCACATTTTGGGTGCACAATTTGAGTCCACGCATCCGTTTTTCGAACTCGAGATCCCAGAATATTGATACACTGTGAATAAAAACTTTCATTCCGGAATTGGAATCGCTTGTGTCGATTGTTGCAATAGAATTGAAAATTACGCAAGCAAGATGACAAAATCCTGAGAAGGATGCCGATAAAGAGAAGCCAAAGATCGCCTCAAAGCCGAAGGTGTTTATACATTTGGCCAAATTTAGTGACTCCGTGAGTAAAAAGGTCTTTCTTCCTATCTTCTATCAAACATCATTCCAAAGAAGTTGGTTTTGAAACAAGATAAGTTATATCATTCTGAATATCGCATTGTAAGCATGAATCTTCGGGTGAAAGAAATTTAGATGCTTTTCTACCCAATATTTGTGGTCTGATACATTGGTGGTAAGAACAAAGCTTAGTGAAAATTCAATGCATGATTAGAAGATTGACTTCCCTTATCTCAGTGTACTTGACTTTTCTGTTAACTTTGTTCCAAAATAGGATTCCTACTGAAGATGAGGCAGCAAATTCGACGATTGTTCATGGGTCCTCAATACTCGCAGCTGTTCTGAACAAACTACTTGAGCTCAGGACACATTCACGAAATAGATCAATTTCGGTCAAACTAAATGCGTTTATTAAAACACTCCATATGTTCATAAACAGACCAAGTTTGGAAGGGTAATATTTTTCAACAATGCACGACTTGAAAGCAATCAGAGCCATGACCAAAAAATATTCCAATAACCTGGAAAATACCAAATCTCGATTTATATTCATTCATTATTACATTTCAGGACATCAAACATCTAGGGTAGCCAAACCCAGAATTATCAGTCAATTACAAAGCCTCTTGACTGACCTTTAGTCTTCCAAGAAGAGTCCTACTATTGCCAGCGGAAAGTTTTCCAATTGCTCGACCCAACACCCACTCACAATCTGTATGCAAAATGAGGACTCTTGTCGCCCATGGCCAAGAAATCGTCTTCTGAGTAGCCCACATAAACGCCCCTTTTCAAGTCGCTTCTTCTCTTTTGGTTGCAGAACTTATAGCTGAAAATCACAATCAACAAGAATATGAAGCCCACACCAATGAAGCCAAGCTCTAGAGCATGTCCCAAAATAAAACGGGGCAGGTCCTGTGCCCGATAGAAATTGGAAGCAAATGCCCCGGAGAAATTGCCAATCCCGATCTGGAACGCCATGCCCACGGCCCTTTTGTATGACCCAGATAGATTGTTTGAGAACCAGATCACCACCAAGGGGAAGGCCGGGTATATACCAAGCGCTATAATATAGCAGGCTCCGTAAATTGCATTTGGATTGGTTCGTGGGTCAATGCATAGGCAAATTAGGTATCCCACCGCCATGCAAAGATAATTAAAAAGCAAAAAAGGTGACCGCAACCCAACAACGTCCGAGAGCCATGCCTGGACTATACTGTAGACGGCAGCCACAATATATATTGGCGCACTCATGAGCTGGGCCCGAGTGCTGGTGTATCCCAAAGTCTTGATGATAGTAGGTGTGAAAAGACTGACTCCATAGAGCGGAACACACACTCCGTAATACACCATGAGCATGCACCAGGCCTGCCAGTCTTTGAACACGGCAAAGACCCATTTTTTGTCGTTTTCGTTTGTTTCGCCCAAATTAACTGGTGTTTGTGAATCATCCAATGGCTCAGGACTTGTCTTTCTAGCGTTCGATGAAAACTTGACACGATTCACCACAAACTCCCGTTCTCTGGGCGTGAGGAAAGCACACTCAGCAGGGTACAAGGGGAAGCAGAACCATGCACCGATGGCAGCAACAAAAGTGAGGAGACCTTCCAAAATAAAAATCCATCTCCAGCCCTCGTAATTTCCAACGCCATCCATTTTCGAAATTGCGGCGGCTAAGAGACCCGAGAAGGCACCTGCCATTGAGGCAGCTGAAAAAAAGATAGCTTCACGGATCAACACCTCGTTCTTCTTATAGTACATTGACAATATATATGAAATGCCCGGAAAAAGCGCCGCCTCAAAAATGCCAAGCAAAGCACGCGTGGCCATGAGCTGGTGGTAGTTCTGGACCGTCCCCATAAGTGTCATGACAATCGACCAAAGCACCATTGAGGCCGGAATGAAGTTTTTGGGCTTCACGTACCGGAGAATCACATTACATGGGAGCTCCATCAGCGCGTAGAATATGAAAAATATTGTTAGGCAAAGATTATACTGATTTCCTTGAAGATCCAAAGTCTCAGCCAAGCCCTCGATCTTGGCGTTTCCAATATTGCCCCGGTCCAAGAAACTGAGAAGGTAAAGAACAGTGAAGAGCGGGATAATTCTGAAATCGATCTTGCGAAGCAACTTCTGCTCGTCGATATCGGAGAAGGAGTCGGCCTGGTTTTCAGGAGTCACCTCCAAATCTATGTGTTCAACGTATGGCTTTTCGTCCATCTTCTGGTTATTTGCGTGAAGTATAAGAAGTGAACTTGAGAGATTTCAGTGATTTTGATTTGAATGTATTAGAGCCCCACCAACGGAATTACGAATCTATTATATAGCCGGAATTATCCTACGAAAAGCCGTGGAAGGAAGCTTCCCCACAAAACGAGGGGAATGGCTCGAAACCGAAATTTGTATTTCATACAGCGAAAATGTGCAGGGTACGGACTCCGGACTCCGTCTACTATAGGTCTACAATAGGCAGCGCGGCCTACCCCACAAGATGTCGGTCGAAATGCGACAATGGGTTTTGGGGGGAGTCGGGAAAGAGGGAAATGGAGAATCTAGAGGACAGGGTGTATAGGATGGAAGAGAGTTATGGAAGAACAAGAGACTGACAAGAAAGAAAGTAGTAAAGATTAAAGAAAGAAGAGGTAAAAACATAAAAAAAAAAAATTGTGGGAACATGAAAATTAAGGGAGTGGAATGAGAGAGAGGAAGATGCTGACTGAGAAAAGTGGACCGCGAAGAAAGAGGAGGGCAAAGAAAGGAAAAGATCGTAAACAAGCGGAGAGATATAAATAAT
Organism: Metschnikowia kofuensis (nom. inval.); assembly: GCA_030564885.1. NCBI lineage: Eukaryota > Fungi > Ascomycota > Pichiomycetes > Serinales > Metschnikowiaceae > Metschnikowia > Metschnikowia kofuensis (nom. inval.). Next base: position 20,399 of record JAJLZY010000209.1, read on the forward strand.
TAGTGAGAGTCGGTAAGGCGATGAAAGCTATATATATAAATATATATTGGTCTTTTGAATGGCCCGAATGGAAATGCAATCATAATTTTCCAGTACTAATGTCTAAACAATGCACCAAGCGAGCTCGAGCTCATTTTGATTCCTCTTTTTTTCATCGGTGACACAAAGAATTCTCGGCTTTAGATTTCAATTGTTGCATTCTTCCACTCTTATAAATTAAATAAAACTCAATTCTGCTCGAACTCAGAATCACGAAAGAACCCTTTTGTTTCCTTTTTTTCTAGGACAAACTTCAACACTCTCACCGTTCATGTGCTGTATGTATGTGATTGTGATGTCTCGCAAGTCCAATCGCCCTCCTGTAGGAACCACCCCATCCCTAATTAATGCAAAGAGATGGCCTATTTCGAATGATCCCCCAGTGTTTTTTATTCTTGTATTTTATTCGTCACACCTCACTGATGAAATAAATACCCTCGACTTTTTTTATCTCTTTATCTTGTTCTCTTCTAATTGAAGCTGCTTTCTTCTGAGTACGAAAGTATTTGATGTGTTATAGTGTTGTTTCAGAGAAGGTCTCAAAAATCATTCAACTGAGCACAGCACAGGAACCCAGCTCACAGTATACCTCCCAACTTACCATACATCCGATATCAGTACACTCAAATGGATATGGACATCAAAAGAAATAAACATATGGATAACAAAATTCATTTGTAATCTCTCTTCGCAAGAAAAGTTTGGGAGAGTTTTTATTTTTCTTCCCATTCCTTGCCTTTATTCATGTCCCGTGAATGACGCCTTTTCTATTTTATCCCCTCCTTTCCCTCGACTGCTAATACACACCCACCAAATTCCCAGCGCGGATCTGGCATACGAATATGCGCGTCCTGCAGGCGATATAGAATGCACGGGTCTACCGCTATGGGCGTGCGCGCACCGGGAATCTCCACCTGGGCCAATCAAAGCGCGCACTGCTGCCTGGTGCTCCGGCCGAATCGTGGGTGTAGGTTTTTTTCGCGCGCCAAAGCTCCTCCACCACCGAAAATATATTACTGGCGGGAAAATCCATACCCTTTTTTTTTTTCTTCATCTGACTTTATCCCATTCAATCAGAATAAGTCGCCATGTTGTCAGCTCGTTCTGTCTTCCGCACTGCCGCCCGTGCAGCCACCGTTTCTAGAATGCGTCTTGTATGTATTTGAGTCGAGAACGGCCCGTCAATGCCCGCCGGCGGCCCTCTTCAAGGGTCGAAGTCTGACGACGAGATTTGT
>JAJLZY010000210.1:0-21499 GCA_030564885.1 Metschnikowia kofuensis (nom. inval.)
CCGATGACTTGGTGTATGCGCTCCGGCAGGTTCTGATCAGTCTATCTTCGCATGTGGAGAAATATGTGAACTCCCAAAACGGCCTGGATTCTCCGCCTTACATCATCTCAACTAAGCTAGCCGACTATATATTCTTTCCTCTCTCGAACCTACTCAAAAACCCGCTGCTCCCAGACCCAGTGGTGCAATATATACTTGAGATCTTGGCGTTTCTCACTCAAAACTCATGGCGCCATGATATCGACAGCAAAATGCTCGACCAGCTTCTTGCGCTATGTGTTTTTCTCTCAGGCGGATCGTCCGCAAGTCAAAGACGCGACCTGGCTTTTCCAGAAAAAAATCCGGCGTTTGTGGCGGCAGTTGCATCCTGCTTGGTGGCGCTTCTTCAATGCGTGCCTCGAGACTACTATACACCGTCTGAAAGCTTACAGAAGCGGCTCTCGCTTTTGGGAGACGCGACGACCGTGCTTCTAAATATTCTTGAAGGGTCAGGCTCGGGCTCGGAGCCCGTCAACATCTCGATATTGCATTGTTTGGCTGGTCTTTATTCGACCAGAGTCACTGCCGAACAGACCTCGTTTGTGTTCCCTGGAATCGTGTCCAAAGTGATCAATTACCATACCAAATCGAAGAGCATGCTGTCACAATGCCTACTTTCGGTTTTGGAGCTTCTAGGTGCGCTTATAGTGAGAGTCTTTTCTGATTCGTCTCTTGAAATGTCCATCACAGAAGAAGCCAAGAATCTTGACGATATATACGCGCTTTCGGGTCTTCTCGAGCGCCTGGAAAACACGCCTGAGCTAGATCAAGTGCCTTTCAAACTCAACCTAGCAAATACGGAAGGAAAACATAGGACTCAGGCTTGGCTAGAGGCCACCTCCAAACAGCTCAAGATCTCGCTTATGATATTAATGAAAAACTTTATACTCGATCCCAGATCGCAAGCGCGGCTCTCGGCCAACTCAAAATTGGCTGACGGCGTTTATGAGTTTATGACACAAATAGTGCGCAACTGCTTCAAAGCCCTTTTTCGGGAGGTGATCCCAGGTCTTTTGGATATATCCTCTGCTCTTTTTCACGTGTTGAGCAATGGGAAGCCCGAGTCATTACCGCATGCTATTTTCTTCAGAATCAGCGATATTTTTCTGACCCTTAGTCGAACTGATATGGAGTTGCTCTATGAATTAATCCAGGCGAAGATCCGCAACCTTGCGCTGACGCAATTGCCTCAGATTCTTTCGTCTTCCAACGAAGAAAAAATATGTCTCTGTGTGGCGGCCTTGAAAGTCCACATGCATGTGTTTGTGACCCTCCAAACCATTCTTCTTAAAGACCAGCTGGCTCTGAATGAACTCAGTGTCTTGATTTTAAATACTCTTTCTGCAAACGTATCACAGAATGTTGGCCGTGGTAATCAGCGCCTGCATTCTGTGGCGGGGAAAAAACAATTGCTTGATTTCTTGGGGGGCCACGGGCTGCTGGAAAAGACCAAAAACACTCTTGATGAGATCGAGCTTCCTCCACACATCAATGCCCGGAATCTCGGCACAGTTCAGAAAAAAAAAGATACACTCCGGCCGTTACCGAAAACCAGTCTTGCCAAACGCCTCGATTTAGACATCGACAGTGCCCAGCCTGCAGTCCAGCTCTTCGGATCCACATACTCAAATCTTTCCGAAAATGCTGTTCAGAGCCTTGCTGTCTTTTTGGGCGAGCACTGCCACGCTAACATAGAGCCTGTTGTGGCATCGTTGATTGCGGATTTTCCCAGAGAAGGTGAGCAAATCGACTCTCTAGCGTCAAGGCTGGTAGCTCTCTGGCTTGCGAATTCAGTCTATAAATGCCCCTCTGGAAGTGCTGAGTCTGCATCAAACTTCGACATCGACGAGTTCTTGGAGTTCGATAATGAGGATTCAAATTCGTCTTTCGAGGCTGATCCCGATGAGGAGACAACGTACTTGCTCTTGCAGACTGCACAGGATTTGTTAGGGGACACACAATCTGCCCTTGAAGAGGCAAACTACGATCCTCGAAGCTCCGAATACACAATCTGTGAGAATGCATTCTCGGTAGCGCTTGAATCGATTGGTCTCCTAGCCAGCAGGCTCAGCAAGCCCGACTTCCAGGCTGATGTGCTCATGGACTACTTGTACCCACTTTTGGAGGCACTCACATACACCCCTGATAGCCGAGTGCACATTCAGGCCAAGAACTCGATCCGACAAATTGCCCAGGCCCATTTTGGCGGTTCTTTAGAGCGGCTTGTGAGCGAGAATGCAGACTACCTCATTGACTCGCTCAGTATGCGGCTTCTGGTATCCAGCGGGCTCAGTCCGTCGCTTCCAGGGATTCTTCTTGTGGTGATTCGCATCAGTGGAACAGACTTGCTTTTGCTGAACCAGCTCCAGGACATTTTGAGCGAGATCTTTATTGTCATCGACTCGTTTCATGGCTACTCGCTTCTTGTAGAAAACTTCTTCCACGTGTTCCAAGAGCTCGTGGGTAAAGTACAGGAATTGTACGGATCGCAGTTGAGTGATGAGTCAAAACTTCAATCCGGTAAAAACGTCTCTCCCCCTGCGCCTTGGGGGTTGAAAACCACCGACCAATTACTCAGCCTTATTGATGACGCAAACAAGTTAGTCGATCCATTTGCTGATTACGAGCCTGGCAAAGAGTATTTCCGTCGGAAACCAGGGATGCCATTCGGAGAGCAAGCGGGGGATTCTGACGACGAAGAGGATGAAGAGGGAGAAAAGGAAAACACAGAAGGCGCAAATGAAGGGGCTTCCTCCGAGTCTTCAGAACCGTGGCCTTCGCCCGTTCCCAAAAAGATATATGCGTCCATTCAGCAAGTGTTCACATACGGGCTCCAGCTTTTATCACATCCATCCGTGAAATTGAGGCTTCAGATCTTGCAAACACTCAAAGATGCATACGAAATCATGAGCTCTTGTCCCAGAAGCTTGATGCCTATTCTCGCGCAATATTGGCCGCTTCTTCTTGTCTTGTCTACCGGCTCAACTAGCTTATCTCAAGACTCGCGTGAATTAAAACAACTTCAAGATAATCAGACTCATCAGGATAAATTTCGATCAAGCCTGTCTCAGACGGACCAGCTCATTGCTCCAGCTTTGGAACTCATGCTTCTCATTTTCGCTGAAGATGCTAAGCACGAGAAGTTCATGGCGAGTAGATTCATCGACGCATGGAGCTTCATGAAAAAGAGGATCAGTCTCATCAGTCGTATTCTTGACGGAAATGATACAGATTCCAACAGCACAGTGTCTTTAAGCCGCTCTGCATCGGTGTTGCCTACTTTATACTGTCGTCTATTTATCACTGGAATCACAGTATACGAGAGAGCAGTGCCGGACTTGGTGGCACACGAGATGGTAAAAGTCTGCTTCAAATTGGGCCTCGGAGATTCTACAGAGCTAAGTCGTGATGTCAGAAACCATCTTTGGGTAATTTCACACCAGAAGTCGAGAACTGAAATCCCAGTAAAGATCTGATCACAAAACCCCGCGCGATGTGGAGGATACTGCTTGAATTATTTTATTTTGAGTGACACCGGGTCGAAATGTGTTTTGTGTCCTTGAGTTCGACCTACTATTATCAAATAAAAGGGACTGGCCAATGTTCCTTATACCTCACCACACGACTCCAAGTCCAATTTTGCATAGATGGTCCGCCATCCAAAGATTCCACCACCGCTGATGGGGGTGTCTCCTCTCGTTTCATCGCCCCAAGTTCCACATTTGATGTCAGCTGCAGGCCCTGGCCTTTCACAATTCAGCAGCTGCTGCACTTGTCTTATGTTGATTGGCTGTTGCCAGATCTGGCCATAGTTGTTTTCTGGCACCACGTGAGTGACTCGAGTCAGGCTTTCAGAGCTTGGGGTTCTGGATATCGGGAACCCTTGCTGGAGTGCTGATTCTATTCCAAGCTCGACATTGAACCCAGAGTCGTATTTTCCCATACTATTGAATTTGGGAGAGGACGTTATTGTCATAGGGTGCGTGCAGAATTCGTTCACGAATACACACGACGCCGGCCGCCACTCTCCTCTTATTTTCTCTTGCTTAGCGATTTTGTGCTGCTTCCAAGACATCGTCAGGCCAATTATTTTGAAGTCAGAGATTGCCAGGACATTTCCATTGATGATTGCAATGAGGTGGTTTTGCAGCCGGTGTTCTGAGACTGCTTTTGAAAGCATTTCAATGGCCGAATCAAGATCATTAAACACCGGGACCTGCTTAGCGTTGGAGCAAGATGCAAGTATTGATAATGTGAGCAAAAGAAGAATGGAAATCATTGTGGGTGGAGCTGCTTAGAGACTTCTTGTGATGTTGGAATAAGAGAAGAGCGAACGATTACCTTATATATACGTTTCTGCGTTTGCATGTGTTTGCTAAGTGGAGGAATCTGTCGCTCTTTACAAGCACGGACCTTACTCAGATCGGACTTGACTTTCTAGATGAATGACTAGAGATTTACATACTGAGTAATGTGGAATTTCGGAATCGGTCAAAACCCCCACTCAGCCTCAGCACGCGGAATGACCGTGGTTTTCTTATCTGTTGCTATCTCCTTGACAATTTGGAAATCCATTGTCGTCCGATGAAACGGGGTGGGACGGTATCAACAAGGGCGAGACAATCGATAGCATCGATGAAATGCGTCCTTTTGATGTATTTCACAAGTCAAAAGTTAGCCATTTCATCCCACCTATTTCCGACGCCTCATCGGATGATCAAACGGATCACATTACCAAGTTATTCATGCTTTAGACGAGGTCTGACATAATGTATTCATTCTATGTGGACGCACTGCTGAGATTCAAGTGACCGAGCGCTGGAGGTGCCTTACATCAGACAATAGAAAGTGCACAAGAAACAGTCGAGGCATTAAGTGTGAAAAATCTGTGGAAATCAAATTATTCGAGCTCTTCCTTTATCATAGCGGGAATGTTATTGTTGTTGTACTCGATCTTCAATGCAAGCGAGTTTCGAAGATCCATGGAAGCTGAAGCATTCGCCAGTTTCAATGAAGGCTGGAGCATCTGCAAATTTTAATGAGAATTGAAGCATCTGCAAATTTCAACGAATGCTGATGCAATTAAAAAATGCCTGCCCCTGGTTGTTTTTCTGAGTCTGTCTCTGGCCATCATTCTTCTTTCGGCTAAACTCCTGTAATATCAGAAACCCTCTACTTTTCTCACATGTGTTTATTTTCTAGCCCTCATAAAACAATACCCACTTTTTAACACATGTATATACTGTATATTTGATTCCACCACATTCTCTGGGTGCAAACTTTACCGCTTTCATCCTTCACAATCTGCCATAAGCAGTACTTCAAGAGTTACAAGAGTAATTATCGATGGTATTCGCTAGGAAGGATGGTGGGAGAAAGAAAGCTTAACTTCTGGCCAAAAGCTTCACTCAAGTACCTGCTGTGGCATGATGAGACTTATTCCCGGTGATTGAGTATACAAGTCTCAGGTGATTGATAGCAGTCGCGGCTAGGCTTGAGGAGTTCGGAAGTGTTACTGTTTAGGTGAATTTGGAGGCAGTTTTTGGAGGTATGGAAGACGCTTGCAACGAGACTGAGCATTGTCTGATTGTAGGGAAGCTTCTTTATGCTTAGCTTCTTCATGTTTTCACTACTGTAATTTTGAGATTGCGTATATTTTTTCGAAACTCTTCAGATATCTCATTGATCCAGAGAACGAATAATTTAGGGGCGGCGAGGTTTGTGTTGTGCTGCTTGCCAGCACCCTATATGATCACACCCTATATTCCTACACCCTATATTCCTACACCCTATATTCCTACACCCTATATTATCACACCCTATATTCCTACACCCTATATTATCACACCCTATATTCCTACACCCTATATTATTACACCCTATGTTATTACACCTCCACGCCACAAAAGACCATAATTATCAAACACCATCAGGTTCCCTTACAAACTTTCCGAAATGCCTCAAAAGATTATTTTGCTATTTTTCTCACACATAAAAGCCTAGAAGTCACTCTCCTAATTTCCACAACCCCTTGGGCCTTCCTCTCCCACTCTCTCCTCTCTCGCTCTCTCCTCTCTCGCTCTCTACTCTCCCCTACTCTTACAAATTCAACCCGCACGACTCGCCACTCACGTTCTCCCAGCCCGTGCTCCACCCGTAGCTCTGGCACTCGTCGACCGGCATGCGGCCCTCGTAGATCCCCGTGTATTCCAGGCACCTGATCCCGCTCGACCCATAGTGGTACTTGTGGCATCTCTGGCTCCGCTGCAGCTGAGCCACGACCATCTGCTGGGTCCAGATCTGGCCGCTGCTGTTGGCTGGGATCGTGAAGTACTCTGTCAGAAAAACAACGATGCGCTTCGACACAGACACCCCGAGCTCGCGCGCAGCCTTGCGGCCAAAACTGAAACTGAACCCTTTCGGGAAACTTGCTACAGACACCACCTTCAGCAGCAAGACTGCCACTTGCGGTAACTCGCCCGCGTTGGCCTGGATACACGACGCAGGCACCCAGGGGTCCCATACTAGGCCCTGCAGCAATATACTGTGCTCTGTCCACGAGGCACCCAAGGGTGCGTTGCCTGCGTTCCATCTCTTGAAGAGACCCGGGCGCTCTTCTAGCGTGAAGTTGGAGATCCCCACGATCTGGCCGTCTACATTGAGCACGTGATGAGAAGGCCATTTCTGCCCGCTCTGCAGCTCCATGAGCGAGTCGATGGCCGAGTGCATGTCCTGGAAAGTGAGCACCTCAGAGGCCGGTTGTGGGGCCGGGCCGTCGGTGGCCGCGACGCCTAGAATTGAGATAAATATAAGAAAAATACATGCGGAGATTTTGAGCGAGATCTGGGCTCCGGGGCTCGAGTCGCCTCGATGTATACACCACTCACAGGGGTACTCAATAGTGTAGGTCCCGTGCTGGTCGGTGGTGGTTTGGGTGGTGCGCGGAATGCCAGTGGCATAGGGAAGGCCCATTCTAGCAGGACTTTGGTGAACCGGCAAAAAAAATAATCTGACTCAGTGAGAGGATGAGAGAAAGAGGGAGTTGCTGATCTATATATGTCTATAAATATATATCACGTAGATGTGTGCATAGTTCTGATCTGTATATGCACATATATGTGTACATATAATTCAGTATCCGGTTATATGATACGGTATGTAAATGTGTATGAAGGTCGTGAGAGCTGTGTGTCTGGGTGCTGTCAGAGGAGGCTTACTCATTTCACTTTCCGTTCTTCCATGTACTCTTATTATAGCTTTTCGGGGTTTTTAGAGTTTCTTTTATGGTTTTCTCATGCTGTTTTTGATGGTGTTTTCTATGGTGTTTTTTATGGTGTTTTTTATAGTGTTTTTTGTGGTCTTTCCTAATGGTTGTTTCTTTCCTTTTCTTCTTCCTTCTCTCTATCCTTTTATCTCTATCTTTTTGTCTCTATAATTTAATCTCTTTATCTTTCTTTCTCTATCTTTCTTTTCCTATCTATTTCATTTTTTTTGCTTCTTTTTTCCTTTTCTTTTTTTTTTTCCTTTCCTTTTTCTATTCTTTCTATCTTATGCTTATATAAATAGCTTGTTGCGACAGCTGACTCTCGCAAGTGAGTTCTTTCGCAGCCATTGCACGGGGTTGCAGAGCAGATAGGCCAAGCCCTCTTTCTGCCATACAATATTACATAAGGAAAAGCATGAGAATTATTGACTTAGTTTTAGTCCCTTGTGATTTCTTGTGCATAAATTGATATGGATTAGCTGGATGGTTAAATTGATGTCTGTGGTTGTATATGCCTTTGGCAGCCGAAGTCAGTCGAAATGTGGGCCAAGCAATTGGGGGTGTTCTCTGTTTCCGCGAACTCCGAACCTCATGAGGAAAGGTGTAAAATAGGAGTGAAAAGGGGTGAAAAGGAGTGAAAAGCAGTGAAAAATAGTGGAAAGTAATAGAAATGAGTGGAGAAAGTATATATCTGCTTTTCTATTTGGAAACGCCAAATGAGCCTTTTTTCCTAATTTGGCGACGATCTTCTGTTTCCGGTCGACTAAGTCCAGATTAGTCCTTGTGTCCTGTATTCTATCATGTCCTTTGGTCGATCACCATACACTGTGTGAATCTAGTATACGCGTGAGAACAAGCAAAGAAACTTCGTTTTGGAAATAATTCTCATATTATGGGCGAGAATCACATTTGTGTCGAGAAAGTCTGAAAAAGGCGGCCTTGTGTCCTCATTTTTTCACATGTAATTCTAAGTACGCAATAACTCGATCTTTCCTGGCTTAGGTGTCCGCTCACAGTGTTGGGTTAAAAAGTCCTGGCACTTTCCCAGCTTGAAAAGATCTAAAATCAAATATCAACCAATAAAGTGTTGCTTGGCTTTTTTGCTAATGAAGAATTTATTGACTCTCGGCTTGTTGATTCAGTAACTACGTATAATATTACGAACACACTAACTCCTTCTCAGACAAGTCTTTCAATTATGTCCACACTCATTTCATGGGCCAAAGACCGAGTTTGGCGTGACGAATCTCAAAGGATTGTTGCTGTATTATTCAGCCGTGTCTTCGCTAGTAGACTCTTTTCGAATATTCCATCGGAGGGACTGTGATCTCTGACTAAGTCTGGCTCACCTATATCAAACGCTAATGGAAATTAGAAACTTCGGCTTTTGATCAACACAATTTGGAGTAAATACTGCTTCGTATTTTCTTGTTGCCATCCGTTCATATCTACTGCTTCTTTATAGCTATTCCGCAATGATACAACGACATTGGGCCACTTATCAAGGGTGTGACGAAAACGAGAAATCTTTTTGACTTTTCTGCATATTCCAGTCTCCGGTGGCTTCACTTCGAATTAAGACACTTTCAATTGAAGATCGAGGAGGAAAATATCAACACAGATCCGTGAGCATCAAGGAAATCGTCTCTTTATCTTTATAACCTACGTCTATCTGAAAGTTTGAGCTATTTCAAAGCTTGCAGGCCTATTGAAAAATTCGACACTCACTGTATTGTCCATTTCCTCACATATCCTCAAGACCTGGAGTCCTACCGCTAAACTAGCAAAAAGATCATAGTATTTATTGCCGATTATGAAACCCCGAGAAGATCGCCATAATAGCAATCATTTTTTGTCTTAGAAAGCTTCATTTACCTAAGTGAAAAAAAGAAACTGGACTTCACGGCTCACTTCTGTTGTTTGTCACTATTTACAAGAATGAAGAAATGACCGATTTTGAGACAACTAATTTCGTCTTCATCATATTTTTCAATCCTCTTGAACACATCACCAAACATAGTCTCATGGCTTAAACATGGCCTAGTAGCTCAAACGCCCACCACATGCTCCAAACTGCATGTTTTCTCTTCCCGTGCTGTACCCATAGTTGTTGCTTCTATAGACAGGGATCTTTGCACTAAACGGACCAAGCCAGCCATCGCATTTGATACCTCCCTTGCCGTAGTGTCTCTTGTGGCATTTCTGACTCTGTTGTTCCTGGTAAACATACTGCTGCTGGACAAACGCTTGTCCTGTGCCATTTGCGGGTATAGTGTACCAGCCGGTAGAAGAAATCTCAACATGCTTTGTGATTTGCACGCCCATAGCAGAAACCGCCAGCTTGGCAAAGTCCCAGTTGAAGCCTTCGATCCAGTAACCGTCAATTACGAATTTCAGCACCAAGAGAACTGTCAGATTTTCGTTTTTGGGATTCTCTGCCACACACGTGGCGGCTTGCCATTCTGTCCACAGGAGGTTTTGCTGCACTAGGCGATAGTTTGTCCATGAGGCACCTAAAGGCGCATTATGCTCATTCCATCTCTTGCTCCATCTCAGAGGAGGTGTCACCACAAAGTCGGAGATTCCCACGAGCTGGCCATCAATCAATACCACGTGATCAGTGCCAACCCCGGTCGTATTTGCCAACGTGTCTATGGCAATGGTCAAATTATCGAATGATGCGATTTCTTCGATGGGTACAGTTTCAGCGAGGACAGTGACGCCAAGCGTCAAAAGCGCAAAAAGAAGCATCCAGAAACTCAGTTTCAGAGAGTGTCCCGAAATCGAGCCTGAGCTTTTTTTCACATAACAGCCGTCCGTTTTGGTCGCCTGGCATGGATACAAGAGAGTCACCGAGCTTCCGTTTTCGGTGGTGGTTAGGGTCAATGTGGGCGTGACATTCGCATTCATTCTTGGGAGTGGTCTTTTTTCTGGTTCACGAGCTTGCTTTGAAATGATCAAAACTTCTTAAAATGACTATGTGGTTTTGCGTTGTATGGTACTGTTTCGATACTCAAAAAGGAAAAACATGAATTGGATCACTCGAAGGCGCGGCTCATCGTCACGCCCAGCGGAGAAGCCATCCGTCAAATTTTACGATAAGAGAGGCAAATCCACATGACCACCCTCGATGTTCAAGCCCGAGCTCGTGACTGAGTCCGGTTGGAGTTGCCTTTCAAAAAAAAGCCTGTGTAATACGGCAGACCGTCTGCGTCGGCTCAATTGAAACAAATAGTAGCAGATGAAATGAGGTCTGAATTGTATTCAAGTATGTCCAGGCTATCAAAGCTTAACAGAAAAAGCAAAAGCAAATAATTTGGTGTTTCAGAGCTCAATCCGCGTGCTATTCGTATGTCTCTCTTTTTCATTAATCGAGGCTTCTGGCGGCGCGGCGTCGTGAAAAGTGGCACCACAGATCGCGAGCCTGCGAGGTGACGTGCGGGCCCTGCATAAGTGTCTTTGACGCCTGTTATATACACTTTACGAAGCTTGTACGCAGACGATCTGACTCGGCGATACGCGCAGTGTTTACCATAATTCCAGATCCGGCAGCCGATATCCGAGAGCCAGCATCGGCGGACTTCGATCTGAAATGTTGCCTGATCAAGAGTTATGTGGCACAATGAAGCGACTTTTTCGAGCTTGGATAGTTTTCCGAACGAACGAAATTGGGTTAGACAATTTTTACTCGAGGATTTCGCGCTCCTAAGATTTGAAGCAAAATACGGTCATTAATTGTGGGGAAAATGCTACTTGATTGTAGTAAAAATAGACTTTTGTAAAGTGGGCCAGTATTAACTTTCATAATATGATTTACTTGACAAAGTCCTCAACAGCTCGTAGCGATGAACTGGGAAGAAATATGTCAGCATTGGTTACAAAATATAAAAACAGTCTGACAACAGGAACAACACACTGTAGAATAGGCTTGGCAACAAGACCTTAACCATTTTAAGCCAATCTGAATCCTGGGCATGTCTCTGGAATACATTGAATTGTCTAACTGCCTCCGCCACAGGTTCCGAAGTTCATCTTGTCGTAGCCCGTGCTCCAGCCAAAGCTCACACCGTTCTTCACAGGCATGTTTCCTCTGACGTATCCACTCCAGGCCCCACACTTGATACCACCAGATCCATAGTGGTACTTGTGACAATGTTGGCTCTGCTGGTCCTGCCAGACCACCAACTGCTGTTGCCACACCTGGCCGTAACTGTAGGCAGGCACCACATAAGCAACGGCCTCAGACTTCGAGAACGATTGGGTGGTTGAGTATCCAATGTGCAACGCACCTTCTTCCCCAAAGTTCAAGTCGAAGCCAGCGTCCCACGTGGCACTGAAGGACAGGGACTGGGTCACGGTGACCGTAATAGGAGCTGCGCCATAGCCGTTCTGGTGCACACAAGAGGCTGGGTACCAGCCGCCCCAGTAGGTGCCCTGCTGGGCCACTTGGCGCTGGGTCCACGAGGCCCCCAAAGGTGCATTGCTGCCGTTCCATCTCTTGGTCAAGTTGGTCGAGGGCTGGTCGCTTCCATCGTCAATGGTGAAGTTCGAGATTCCAATGATCGAGTTGTCGACCAAAACAAAGTACTGGGCGTCGTCATCGTTGACCGTCGACAACTGGGCAATGGTGTCGATGGCCGAGGTCATGTTGTCGAATCTGAGCAACGCGTTGGACCCGGAATCGGCCGCCACCGCTGCCACTGACGCCATGATCATAAGGAGAAATCCCCAGATTCCAGCCGAAATGCCGGTTTTTGAAGACGAGCCGCCGTTTTTCGTCACGTAGCACCCGTTACTGGTGGTGGCTGCGCATGGGTAGAGAAAAGTATATGTTGTTCCGTTTTCCGAGGTCGTGATCGTCGTGGTAGGCGTCACGCTAGTAGCGATCGAAGTGACACCCATGATTCAGTATCTAATGGGAGTATTGGATGTGCTTCTCGGATGAATTGTGGAAAAAATGGAAGAGCGAGGGGCTTGGACCACCTTTTTATAGTCTTTTGTAATCAGTCAACATTACCCATCTCAAAAACTTTCAAATTGTTGGTGGTTGTGGGATCTCTGCTCGGCCGAGGGTCGGAAAAACTTTACGCGTCAAACCTGCGAGGGCTCGTAATGGGCAGGCTTTTTTTTTTTGAGATGTCAATCATGAGGCTGCCATCGGCCTCTGTGTAGGCTATCCCGCGTATATTTGCCTTTTGGGAGGAGCTTTAAGGTTTATGAAACGCACGGCTTTTTGCGGGACAACGGATAAAGTTATTTGAGTTGAGATATAGTGGGACCAAGTGATGACTTCGCGAATGGTGCATCTTCAAGATGTCCCATTCCATTCTTTTTCAAGGTGAACATCCACCATATTCAGTAATCGGCTTTAAAAAAAGAGAATCACGATGATCAAAGCGAATGAAAAATCGCGAAACCGGTGTCAGGAATCTGGCTGTCATGTCGTTGCGTGATCCAGACATTTTTGTATTCATCATGCACGATACTCAAATTCTGAATCGATACCCGCAGATACGATGATTTGAGTGAGACACATGCGAGTTGAGGTGTTGGGTCAAACTCTGATGGTAGGATGTCTAGACTTTTTATTTCTATTCTTCTCTTTTCTCTTTTCTCTTTCCTCGCCCCTCTTCACCTGATTGCTTTCGAGATAATTACAAAGCTCAGTTACACCAAAAAGCGTGTGTTTTAAGAGATGCACTGAGCACAAAGCTAAGGTATCTTGGGGAAGAAAAGAAATGGAAGCGCCCAGTTGACGCTGTCACTCAAATATGTGGTTATGTGCGACAGCAAAATCCACTCAATTATGCAGCCTCAAAACCCTAAAGGTCTTATCATAGAAGCCGTCCATAATCAAGAAAGCGGATGGCGACATATCGTTCGACTTTTATACGAGCAGCGGGAGTTGTGATTATTCGAAGTTATACGAGGCAAGGGTTGCACTTCGAGGCCATGGATTTCCAAAAAAAAAGAAATGCCGATTTTTTTCCGAAGCTCAAACCTGTTTTTTCTTCCTGCGAGATACATAGAACAGAGACAAAATAGGAAAATCGCTTATCCGGGTCGCTAATTTACCAAAGATTACGTGTCAAGGCCACTCTCGGTTGAATTCGCCCATTATCTTAACAAGTTATTCGGTATAGCTACAGGCCCCCTGAGCTGGGCTAAAGTGAGAGGGTTTTCCCATGTCAAGTGTCATAATATTCATTTTGCTAAGGCTTCAGATTATTGGACTAGGACACCTAACTCGGGTCAACACTTGAGTAAGTTACGAGACATCAATTAATTCTTTCGAAGAAGGCCATCGATACCGCAGTATTTCGATTTTATTTTCTTTAAACTCGGCTACTTCTTGATCAATTAATCGATATGTTTGGCATCTTCGATCTTTCTCAGTTGTGATGTTCGGTTTAGGCGAACTTCGCCCTTTTACACTGACTGATTGATCTCAAGGGCAAGAAATGCAATCTACCCTTTTTGCAAAAGTTATCACTACAGAACGTTCTAGAACTCTAATTTGTAGTTGGACTAATGATTCCAATTTTTGTCCACGAGTTCAAGGCCCAATCGGAACAGTCAACGTTGTCGTGCGAATTTAGAGAACACTTTAGATCACTAAAAAATGGGTGTTTCAGATTTCACGAGGAATTTTTGTGAATGGAGTCTCTTAGCATTTTTTGTAACAAGCAGAGGTCTCATTGAAAGTGCGGCTTTGGATTCTGCTCGGGACTTGCCACAACTGGCTTATTTTTTTGTCCTCTCTAGTTTACATTATCTATGCCCACCGTTCATGTTATTAATATACTTCAGCTTTTGCATTCTCATGTACATTATGATATGAGCTTCGAAACTATCTTCTTCCTGTGCTGGCTCTATATCGCCTCTTTTAAGTCCTACTTGGACACTTCCATCCCATTTCTCATTTCAGCTCTGTTCATAAGTGACCTTCGTTTGTAAGGCCATTTGTCTATTGACTGCGATCAAGAAAATTCGACCAGCGACCAGATCTGTTTCATTGCGGAGTCAAAATCTAGATTTCATTAAGCTATAATTAACACGTGTTGCCGAAATTAGATACAAAGATTGGCTTGAAAAAGTGCAAGTCTGCCCATGACAGGCGTGGTAAGAAACTGCTTCAATATATTTAGTGTATTTTCTACAATCGACTGAAGCCGGGGTTTACAGCAAAAACACACCAATATTCATAACTCGAGAGGTGCTCTATGTACGTGCTAAGCCGGATTCAGAGGTTGGTGTATTTCCTTTTGAAGTCATTTGATAAGTGTACGTCAGCCAGTTTCACTGTCAAAACCACGTGAACTATATTTTGAGATCCAACAATAGCAATACCAAAAAAGAAGGGTCACACTTAAATATACATTTTTTCAAGAACTATCTGGCTTTTGAGACCTTCATTCTTGATCCACTGAATGATTCGAGTCTCACCCTATATCGATCTGTAGCCCTCAGTCAAACATCATATCAGTTCGTAGCCATGTGAGACCCCAAAGCCGTGATTTAACTACCTCCACAGCTACTGAAATCCATCTTGTCCCAGCCTGTGCTCCAGCCAAAACTCACGTGATCCATAATAGGCAATTCTCCTCTCACAGCGTCAGACCAGACACCACACACCTCAGGTCCATGGAGAAAGATTTGCAGACATTTGCGCGATTCCTGCTCTTGCCATACCATGAATTGCTGCTGCCAGATCTGGCCATGGTTCCGTTCTGGGACAGTATAAGTGCGTAGATCTGTGTCTGAATTCTTCTCGGTCGTCACATATCCTGATAATTTCGCAACTTTATGGCCAAACTCAAGGTTGAATCCTGGCTTGACTTGAGGCGCGACTGAACTGGCTTTTTTTGTAGAAATCTTTATTGGAGTAGCCCCCATTCCATTCTGATGAACACAGGAGCCTGGCTTCCAAGGCCCCCATTCAGTTCCTTTTTTCTCCACTCGATGTTGAGTCCAGGATGCACTCAAAGGAAAGGCACTAGTATTGTAAGAACCATCCTCTTTTTTTGGATAAAATACCGAGAGACCAGAAATTGCATTGAGATCGTCTCCGAGCAAGAAGTAGTATTGCTCTTTTTTGTCGTCAAAAGGTAAAAGGTGTAGGATCGAGTCGATGGCGTAGGAGAGATTGTCGAATCTGTAATATGTTTCGACCGTCATTTCGGTGACCAGCATAGCTGAGATTGTTGATAGCATGAAGATTGTACAAAGAGATAAATGTAATCCTGTCCACATTCTAATAAACCACCTTTCTATTTTTCTATCCGAGTATGGGTTCGAAAGAAAAGATCGTTAAAGCCTTGGTTCCTGGCCCTCAAGCAATATATTTATACTCAAGGTCATAGAACTGGATCTTGGCCTAGCAAGTGAAACTTATTTCTAATGAAGCGTCAATTACGAATGAACTTACGTGCAATACGTTTGCTATGTTCACCTTTTGGGCTTTAATGTTCGGATCAAAAAATATTGCCAATCAGGCAATGTGAAACAATCAGAACAGTTCGAACATATTAGAGGAATCACGCTCTACTGTCGGAATTCACCGAATTGGTCATTGTTTGGTTTGCTTTGAGTTCTGAGCCCAAACTGAATTCTTGTTTTGTCTGAAGTAAAGTGAAAAACCCGAAAGTCAACATATGATTCGCTATTCAAATAATAGGCTGCAGTATTACCGTGAATAAGATCCTCGAGGTCTGTCTCGTTTTTTTATTTTTCAATTCGAGTCTTAACTGTTTAATGATAATTCTCAGTTTCAAGTTGTCACTTCACCTAACTGAACTTACCGGGTCTCTGTCAAAGCCCGAAAACATGACGAAACTTCGGATTGGTTTCGGTCTTGCCTCTCATTCAAATCTAGAGTAATTGCGTCCAATGTTGAATTGATACAAGTGCACTTTTTGTAGTTTGTTGCTTTTGAAAATAATACAAGAAACTCATATTGGCCCGAGAAGAGAGTCCTCGCATGAAACAACTACCATTGTTCCTTTTCAAAGCTAAGTTCCTCCACCGCACGAATTGAAATCCAATTTCCGCCAGTCGGTGTTCCATACAAAATTCACCCCATCCACAACAGGAAGTTCTCCTCTCATACATTCGCCCCAGGGCCCACAAATAATCCCGCCTGTTCCATAATAGTGTTTCGTACACTGACGTCTCTGTTGGTCTTGCCAAACCACGCATTGTTGCAGCCATACCTGACCATATCCGTACCTGGGCACCGTATACCAACTTTGCTCTTTCAAACTAGTGGCCTTTGCTATCACGTGCCCAGATTCCAAGGCAGAATGCATTCCAAAATCAGGATTAAACCCGGTCTTCCAGTTTCCTTTGTAAGCTGCCATGCGGGTCATGCCCATTGTCACTGGAATCGACCCATGCTCGTTTCTTTGAACACAAGACGCCGGCTGCCAGTCTTGCCATCGCACGCCTTGGTCTACTATTCTGTATTCCGTCCAAGTCATTCCCGGGAGAGCATTTGCCGCATCCCATCGTTTCACTTTGAGATTCAGGGGGGTGATTTTTGTTGTAGACTCGCTATCGAAACGGTCTTCGTCTGACTTCGGATTCAAAGTCCTGGCCGGTTTGAAAAAGGTATCAGAATAATCGCTCTCTGAGCTCTTGGTGAAAGATTTTTCTGACCTTGATTCAGAAATCAAGGCGCATAGAATCAACACCCAAGTGGGGCGAAAAAGCGCTATGAAAGTTAAAAGCCTCATTTTTTCGGGTTTTTCATGTAATATTGAATAAGAAGAGAAGTCTTTGAACAAATACTCGAGTCCCAGCTTGCTCTTGTAAATTTTGCTAGCTTCTTTCCGGAAGTACTGATCTGAGACGGAAACCTGAAGATTGCTAATTGCCTTTTCTTTAGCTTACGATTTGAACAAAGGGTCGGTGGTTTCCGAAATCGCCTCCTCGTCTTTGGATTTAAACAATGGCAGATCCTCCTGGTTTTGAGCCAGCGTTCTGAAGAACACAAGTGTACAATTCCACTGTCGATTTGCTAAGAACAATGCAGTTGTGAGCACAAGTTACGATTTCTCCTTCCCTTGTGATTTTCAATCATGACTCAAGCATTTGAGGCATTTCTTCAACAATGGAGACAACGAAATTCGTTGATCGATGCAGTTTTCAATTATTCTTCACAAGAGATTTCGCACAAAGGCTAACTTGGTTTCAGTGGATCATCAAGAGAACAATCCTGTAGGAGATTTGGAATCAGATCAATAGAAAGCTGGCAAAGAAGCTGGCAAAAGCTAGCAAACACCTTTTCTTAGATAAGAAATGGCGCCATCTGAAAAGTATAGTAAGCTCAGCATGCCCTAGCAGATTGACAAAGCTTGAATCAACTCAGCCATTGCGGAAAACGATCGTCGTTTGTAACAGCGGGCCTTCCTATTGGGATATCTTGTTCAAGATACTGCAACAGATTCATCGAAGTTCAACAAAATGAAACGAGTGTTAGAAACCCCACATTTCTGGATTCTGGTGCTGAGAATCTCTGGATTTTTCGAAGCAGAATGCCTTGCATGATTCTCAATTGGGTCTCACCGAAAGACGTTCGGAAATTTAGTGATCTTCCAGATAGAGGTGTTATTTGATCACAAAGGATCGTTAATTCTCTCTCCTCTTGATTGGCAACCCGGGATATCCTCAAAGTCTTTGCTCCATTTTCCCACCCGCCAAGCAAAAGCCTGGCTGTTCCTCACGGGCAAGTACCCCATTGTAGCTTTACTCCAATTTCCACATTCCACCTCATCCAAGTTGGAACTCGCTTTTCTGCAAGTCTGCCGTTCCTGTTCCTGCCAGAAGACTCTAGCTCGCCTGAACAACTGGCCATATTCTTGACCAGGAATCATATAACGACCTGATCCTATGTCACTTATCTCGTCAGCCACGAATATTCCCATCGCAAGGGCTTTTCTTTTTGCAAGCTCAAAATTAAACCCAGCATCCCATGTAGCACTATATTCCCACTTCAGTTCTGTAAAAGCCAAAGTCTGGTTGACACCAATATTCTCAAAGGGACATGAGGCAGCCTTCCACTCGGACCATCGAGTTCCTTGTTTTACAACCCGATATCGGATGAGTCGGCGATTGGAGGATCTCTTTATGCGACTAAGTCTTGTAAAATCAGAGAGCTCATTAGAGGCGAAGTCAATTGAAACGTTTGGTGGTGTCGGCATCTGATGTTTTGCGATGTTTCCACTCTCTTCGGTCAAGGCCCATCTATTATTTGCTTCCCCAGGACTCTTTGTCATGTGGATGAATGTCGTGAAAGCACTTATGGTCTTCATAAAAAAGAGGAATAAAACAGTAAAAACCGTTAAAGATGTCCTGCTGCAAAACATCACTTGCAGGGAAACGAGGTGCACGTTTGTTTATCTCAAAATTTGGCTAGTGTCCGACCCCTAAATTCGTCTCTTTCGAGCCTTTTTAAGATGCTGAGAATCTCGAGTAATTTAGCGTAATATGTTTTGGAATCAAGTGGACAGGCAAACATCATCAGTTAAGTATCCTGCTCTATTGTCAACTCAATTGAGATCGGTTTGTTATTTAATCGCATAAATCAAGGTTCTCTGTATGCTGCAACAAATAATTTGAAGCTCAAACAAGATGGGGCTCAAGACACAATGGAGTATTTAATTGATGCAACCTTACATTCGATTCTTTCGATTTCGCCATTGAAACTTTACGAGTTTCGGCCTATGGACGACATTTTCGTTTCGTGGTACGCGGAAAAACGAGGAACTTCTTGTTTCACCCACCTGATGTGACTAAATTTCATCTCAGGTTCCCCTGCCACAAGACTCAAAGTCAGTCTGATGCCTGCCGACACACCACTCAAAAAAATGGCAAGATTTTATTGGCAAATATCCTCGAGCTTTTTCCGTCCATGCCCCACATCTAAACTCGAACTTTTTCGACATTGTTCCGAAACAGCGCCTACTTCTTTGGTCCTGTACTACGGCAAGCTGTAGCAGCCATACTTGACCAGAACTGTGTGGTGGTACTATATAATGCGCTCTTTCAGAATAACTCACGAACTTTGCAGTTTCCCGACCAAGAATATTTGTCGCTTCTAGCCCCATCTCTAGATTGAAGCTACCTGACCAGTCTGCTCGATAATCTTGAGCTTGTACCAAAGAGACATTTAAAGGAATCAGAAACAGATTTTCATAAGCACAGGACGCTGGAAGACATCTTTGCCAATGCAATTTCTGATGTACTACCTCGAACTCGGTCCAGGATACTTCAAAAGTTCTCTCCCCAAATTCAGATTGGTTAATGGAGCTGTTTGAGTCATGAATTTTGAAATCGGTAATACCAACCAACTCGTCGTCCACCCAAATGTTGAAGAAGGTTTTTCCAATTTCAGAGCGTGCTATGAGGGCTAAAGACTCAATCGCAAGAGTCGTGTTGTCGAACGACAAAGATTCAGGCAATTTTATTGGAGATAGCTGCCCTTGGGCGTTCCCTATGATCGACATCATTGACGTCAAGAGCATAAGCGATAGACTTGGCATCTGAACACCGCTGTTCATTGCTTTCGTGAGACATCCACCAAAAGCGGACTTGATCACAGAAGCGTCAAGTGGAGTTGTGATCTTATCAAAGGACGCCATGTGAGCCGGATTGAGCGTTGACAGGTAATTATTTCTCAGTTTGTCTTAAAAGTTGAGGAAGGAAAAAGGTTTTGCTAAAGCTCGGCGACTAGGATAGTTTTGGACAATGGCGATAACACGATGATATCAACCGGATGTGAGTTATTATTTGAGACGTCTCAGTGAAATGAACACTCGAACGAGTCTGAAACTTGAGCTGTTGTTAAAAACTCTGGCAGTCATCGGTATAGATCAGCTGGTCTAGATATCAATTAGCGCGCTCACTCGGCTGAATAAAAATTGAGATGAGCAAGATAACTTTTTATTCATTTGATGAGCCTTGCCATTTCGTAAAGTTTTGCATCCCACAAAGGTTGCGAAGCTTGGACTCGTTGCCTTCTTCAGTCATCCCCCGACCTGAAACAGAAACAAGGATATCAGAAACTGGAACGGCTTGTTTCACCATATTTCGATTCATTCGAGACTTGATCTTTGAGAACAGCCCCTGAATCCTTGAGAATTCAAAAGCTTATGCAGCGCGTAGCCTAAAACTAGACGAATATCAAAATAAATGATACAATGATTCCGAGAAAAAGACTCTCACAATGCAACAACGAAAACGGGACCGCTAGCACAAATAAAATTCCATAGACTCTGTGCGTGTCCTCAATCCAGACATACACGAGCTGTCTAGTCAATGACCATTGCCTCCGGCTCGTTCTGAGTATCCTCATCGGCAGCTATGAGATCCAGCAACCCGGCCTTCTTCACGTTGGCATTGACAATACTTTGGAACGGGAGCGTGGTCTGGCCCTTGCCTAGAACTGGCTTCTGCTTTTCTGTCTCGGCGGCTATGCCCCCTGAATTTGCAGCGCCGACTTCTGAGTCTTTGCCAGTCTCTCCTAAAAGCTCTTTGTGCGTTCTACGGTCTTCTTCGGACACATTGATGCGTTTCTCCTTCAATGCCTTCTCGACGGTCTGAGTCTTTGGGATTGTGTCGCCCAAGAAGTGAAGCAGCTCGTGCGAGCTGACGGCGGCACTCAAGTCTTTGTACTGGATCTTCTTCCGCTTCTCCGACTTTGCATTCATCGACGCCTGTTCGACAAGATACTGCACGAACAATTCGGTGGCAGCCCCTGTTGCAAAAACGGCGCCCTGAGACGCGCTGACGTAGTCCGGGTCCATCTTGAGGATTTTCTTGATTTTTGAGATTGGAAGTGACATCGAAGTCTCCTCGTCCACGTTGGCGGCTAAGCTAGTATCGGCGGGAGTGTCGGACATTTTTGTGGGTTCTGAGAGTGTATGATGACCGAAAAGAAATGGTTAATTGTTGATTAAATCTGGGTTAGAGGTACTGCTGTAGCTTGTTTTTGAAGACAGCGACTTTTTAATCAAGAATAAAGGAGATTGTGGTAATTCCTTGGGACTTGAATATGGTGTTGAAAGAAGAGTATGGTTTTTGCTGGAGAATTCACCAGATCTCAAAGTGCGAAAGACGCGTCTGAGTGCGCGAACTTCGAAGAAAAAAATAGAGCCAGCATCAAGCTCTAATATAACTGGGGACAATAATTTGGGA
>JAJLZY010000211.1:0-21044 GCA_030564885.1 Metschnikowia kofuensis (nom. inval.)
GGGTTCGAGGCCTGCTCGATCAACTTGAGCACGGTCTCAATAACTTCAGCTTGAGCATCGGCCTCGTTAGGCTTCAAGGACAAGTCGATTGGCGTTTGCAACAACGAGGCAGGAACATTCAAGTCGACCAAGTTGGCTGGCAATCCCAAGTAGACTGGTCTCTGGTGCACGTAAGCCTCTCTGATGCATCTGTCGATCTCGGCTGGAGCAGAGTTGATGTCGGAAATGAAAGAGGTGGTTTGCGAGATGTTGTTGGACATTCTGTGGAACACAGTGAAGTCACCGTTACCCAAGGTGTGGTGCAACAACAATTGCTTGGCCTGCGAGGAGATCGAAGGCACACCCACAACGTGCAACAATCCCACGTGCTCGGCGTAGGCTCCGCCAATACCGTTCAAGGCAGACAACTCACCGACACCGAAAGTGGTGACAATGACACCCAAGCCCTTGACTCTCGAGTAACCGTCGGCAGCGTAAGCGGCGTTCAACTCGTTGGCGTTTCCGGCCCATCTCAAGCCGTCAACCTCGTAGACCTTGTCAAGAAGAGACAAGTTGAAGTCACCTGGAACACCGAAAATCGTTTGCACCTTAAGTTGGTTCAATCTCTCGAAGAGGTATCTTCCCAAAGTAATTTCAGACATGATTGCGTTTTGTGGTAAATGGTTTTTGATTTGTTTTTTGCTTTAAAATCTCCAAAGCAATGAACACTGGATGATATAAAAAGTAGACAAAACCTTAACGCTGCTTGGGCCTGATATATATATATATTGCCATTTGGTTTCAGTGCGCCGCATACGAGCACATGGCCCCAGGCTCAGTGGCACGATGTCGCAAGTGTAAGCGCATATTTCACAGCAATCTATCGTGCGGCGCGCGCCGGTATTAGCGCATACTGGGCCCAGAAACGCATCGGAATCTCAGTGGTCGGTCTGGGTGCAGGAATGGCCCGTCGTGGCCCGAGTGGCTGTTGGGCGCGCCCACCACAACCCGTGCCCTGAATATTCATCGATTTGAAGCTAAAGTGTGACTGCTAATGGCGAATCATAGCGCTCAATTCGGACAGACAAAAGCTTAGCCGCTTGAGTTCTGTACCTTCTCAACGTGGAACTTTTTACGAAAGAAGATCTCGGTTACTAAACAGGAACCGAATGTCAACCTCGTACCGTGTCTCGCCTTTAAAAATATCCTGCAGATACAATGTGAGCTCACCTTACGACCCTAAGTTTACAAGGAGACCCCACTTTGAAAGCCTAAATGAGTTCGAGATTTGAACTACGTCGGAGCCTATAATTCCAGGTATTCCCGATTTCCTTGTGGCTCGAGTCTCGAGCTAATTGTTCTTGTCTGAAGCGAAGTCATTTTCTCTAGACTGTGGTAATGTAATGAGACCTAGGCTGGATTTGTTTCCGGGGATAATATGCGCTTACGGCTGCCCGAATGACCCCGGTGGTGGCGCCAGCTTGAAAATTCGCGCATCAGGTCCGAAATTTGAGTGACCGCTTCTCGGAGCTCCGTCGCGCGAAGTCGACCTTCTTTGTCATATTGGGTAAGAGTACGAACTAGTAGTACTATGTGGAATCTTTTTATAGATCATCTGAACACCAATCACGAGCAGTCCTCTTGTACATGCTTACGTAGTGAGTGAGAATCTGAAGGATTTAGTTGGCTCAGTATTGACTCTGCTCGTTAGGCTCAGAGCCATAGCATATTCACATGCTTTAAATTAACCCTTGATGAAATTAAAATTGGTGTAAACTTCTTAGTTGCTTTTTTTTCCATTTACTCTGAACTCTGTGAAATTTATAATACAGAGATGGAGAAATTTAGTTAGATGGTCGATGGGAGGGCATTCACTTTAGTGGGGTAATCGCCCTGCGTCTTGACAATGGCATTCAGGTGCAACTCCAAACAGATTGTGAAATGCTCAATAATCAAAGGAATAAAGTGAAAATTTCGGTACAGCTGTTTTATTTAATGAGCTTACTGTAGACGAATTGCTAATAACCATTATCGCCGAATGCCTCCCACCATTTACGTGCAAATATTTTTTTAACTTCCCATTTTGAACCTTGCTCATGATTTCTCTTCGGTAGTCACAATTTGCCCTTACAGCAATTTAGCAGGTTTTGATAATGGCTCCAAAAAACCCGTATCTAATCGAAAATCTTTCGCATACGGCGAAAGGAAGTAAATTGATATGAACGACGAATATCCATTTGAAGAACTCAAAATTTGTGGCTACAAAAGTATTAGATCGCTAAGCTATTGTTTTCTTTCGAGTCCCCGCCCTCAACGAATACTTGGGGCAAAGTAATCTATTCCCTGGATAAACAGCCCGTCGAATACTGATAGCTTACAAACCAAGGAGTTGAGGAGTTTGGTGACAGACAACTAGGTGGCATACCGTAATTTTTTTTTTTACCCGTATACAAATGATGTTAATCATCATTGTAATTCTTGTTGACATGGGAATGAGCGAGAAGATGTAGTGTACTGCGCGGGTGCAAAAGGATCCGAGATGCGAGGGAAGCTGATGACAATGCTACGTTTCACGTAAACGAGACCTTGAAGTTGTGTTTTTGAAGCTTTTGGTCTTACTACAGATGAAAAAATCCTGATCTACGTGATACTCGGTAGTGAACAAAAGTCAGATGATCCTCAAAATGAGGCTACGGGTGTGTCGTAAAAGGTCTGCCAATGGCGAATCGAATATCTGAGACGTGTTCGAGTCTTAAAGCCACAACGTGAATTTCTCACACTACGTATAGAAAAAGAATGAAAATGCTCAAGTGAACTTGGTCTTCTTCAGTCCGTATATATCTCTAGCTCTACGCACGAGACCGTTTCTAAAAGTGGAGCACAAGCCGCCAGCGAAAGGCACGTGCCGGGTAACCCCTACTTTCGCGCGACATCACATGAGGAAACATGTGAACAACATCCCGTGACCTGCCAGTACCCCCGACCCTGCCCACATCACGTTTTCCTAATCACGTTTTTTGTATCACGTTATCATAAACAAACATCTGCAGCAGGTATTTTGCAACAAGCATTCCCACACGTGCCTTCCACAGCTCCCCAGCCCAGAGTTAGATAATAAGAAATTTTAAGACGATATTCATCTATTGTCTGTGTCTGTCGGAAAAAAAAACTAGCCGCTGACCCCTATTTTGTGTTTCGGCAAAAAACTAAAAACACACTTCCCAAACCGCCGAGCACGTGAACATGGTTGAGAAAAGAGAGAGCCCCGCGTACGGTGACCATCACTCCAAAAAGGCCAAGCTTGGCGAGAATAAGAAGGATGATATTGCCATCGACTCCGAGTTGTTGGGCGACCAGTCGCTGTACAGTGCCGCGTCCGGAAATGGCGCCGAAAACATCAAACATGATGATGACGACGACGACGAGGAAGACGCAGCCGTTGCAGCTGCCGCCTCCTTGGTTTCGGATGCCGAAACGGCCAATGCCGCCGCTGCCGCTTTGAGTCATCAACAGCCTCATTACCATCATCACCACCACCAGCAACAACACCAGCAACAGCAACAGCAGCAGCAGCAGTTACATCAAAAGATGGCCTATGAAAACCACTATGGCCAGCAATTGCACGCTGGGTCTACCGTGACTGGCCCGCAGCAACACCACAGGTCAGACAACACGATGTTGCAGCCCACGACATTGCCCCCTCAGAGTGGTGCTGGAAAACCCACGCACGGATCAGAAGAATGGCATCGTGCCAGACGCGAGAACCACAAAGAGGTCGAGCGCAGGAGACGTGACTCGATCAACCAAGGTATTAAAGAGTTGGCCCAGTTGATCCCTTCACCAGACACCAACAAAGCCCAGATTTTGCAGCGGGGTATCGAATTTATCAGACGCTTGAAAGAGAACGAAAACAACAACATCGAGAAATGGACGTTGGAGAAGTTGTTGACCGAGCAGGCGGTCAGCGAGCTCAATGCCTCGAATGAGAAATTGAAGTCCGAGTTGGAGAAAGCCTACCGTGAGATTGAACTCTTGAGGAGGGAGCTTGAGAAGAAGTAGTGTAAGAGACTCAATTACACATATGCTTCGTGCGCCATGCTTCTTTTTATGATTTGTATACTAGTTTCAACTGCTGCAATAGATTTATTCTTTTTGTTACACAACAGTAGTTTTCACATTTGACGGTTATGTCCCGTGTGGTGGACTGAAACTTGAAACTAATTTCTTAGTGAAATTCTTTATAATGCTTGTTGATGTCACCCACAGGGGGCATCTAGATGCTAAATGTCTACTTATTGTACAGGTCTGATCACATTTGAGCCAGCAGAGCTAATTTAGCCCACTTACAAGTCATGTGTCAAAGATACCACTCAAAGGAAGCCGGCTCCCACGCGGTTGACATTTTTGAGTTTTTTCGAGCCCTCTGTTATGTCTTGATCGCCCACGAAGAATGGTTGACTCAGTCCTTAGGGGACGCCCCCTCCTCCAGATTCCTATCGGCTTGCAGGTGGTCTTTCTTCTCCTCAGCTTCGTCTTTAGAGGCAACGTCGTCCCTTGAATTGCTTTCGTCATTTGCTTTATTGTCTTTGATGGGCGCTTCTCCCGACTTTGGCGGCTCTTTAGAATCATCAAGTCCACCGGTTTCTGTCTTCATGTCAGCAGGATCCTTATGTGCATTATCTTCTTTCGGTTCGCTCGTCTTCTCCGCTTTGATGATTTCCGTCTCGTACTGACTATGGGAGCTTTTCACCGACTGTGATGCCTTTGTTTCCTTTGAATTTGCCTCTTGTTGAGCTATCTCGAGCTCCATTTTTTCTTGCAATCTCTCGAACAACGCAACTCGCGTCTCGAAGTTCGTGAAATCACTATTGAGATGGTACAAGAAGGGCTCATACATCAAAGGCTTAAAGTCAGGAGCAGCGTCCACGAGATCCTGAGTCGACTTGCCAAACACGAGTTTCATGATCTCTGACTCGTGCATTGCGGTCAAGTCACGAGTCAGGATGTACTCGATGAGTAGATCGTCTCCAAGTAAAAGGTCGAGTAAATCCTTTTCCTTGAGTCCCAAAAGAGTTTTGATTTCATCATGGTTCAACTTCCCTTTGGTCTTTGGGATCGAGAGGGCTTTGTGACTGTCCTGTGGTGTCGTATAATACTCTATCCACTGAGGCCTGTGGCGGATGAAAAAACGCAACGTGTCTTGGTGAACCCAGAGCCTGATTTGAGGGATATAAAGATGGTCCGCAAATAGATTTTGCAACATCCCTTTGCCCTCATACTCGTACGTGAGGATATCTGAGTATCTCTTGGGTACGTAGGCAACCTCGCCCTCCACAAAAGTCTTCACCAAGGGTGAAAGCTCCGTGAAACTCGAAAAATGCCTGTCTCTGCAGTTGTATACCTTGATTAAATCGTTAGTCTCATAAGCAGAATGGTCTTTCACGACATAATTGCTGGGCAACGAGTTGTGATAGCGATCCGGGCTCGGGTCCTGGGTGACAGCCAAGCCCGTGATGTCAATGTAAAGACCAGAGTCAACATCGATGAACCGAGCATCGATGTTGTTGAGACCGTTCGCGTGATTTCTTGTGGCAATAAAGCTGCCGCAATCAAGGAAGTATCTCCCAAAACCGTCTTCCGTATCCTCCACAATGAGAGATTGATTGAAATTCATACTCATTTTGTGCAAGCTCATTACAGGCATCTGTACGTCGATATCGTTATCCCATGGAAATGCGACTCCATTCCAGTACCAGGATAAGAGTGAGCCATGGGCCATCCACGTCACCAAGCCTTGCTTGCGGGTGAAAGAAAGCCAGCTTCTCACCAACCGATGGAGCGTGTTTGACTGTTCTTGGGAGCCAAGCTTAAAGCCATTGAAAAAACGCCAATCGTAGTGGTCTCCTTTCACAGTGTCAAAAATCCGAGCCTCCTCGAAATATTTCGGAGGTGACTCAAGATGTGCCATCGAGTACTTAACTGACTCGATATAATTGACCTCCTGTGCTTTAGGCGCCTGTGAGTTATGCGCTTGCTCCAAGTACTTCATGACTTTCGAAGGCTCGTAGATGAAGTCCTCATGCCTCAAATGCACCTCGTAGTCGTGGAATACTTCGTCCTTAACTGCCGGCAATTTCTCTTGAAGTAGCTTGAATCTTCGCAAAGTGTCAACCTTTGTCAGCATGCCATTCTCAGTCATGTACTCGCCGACCATACTGTTTTTTAAGAGCTTGGATTTTTCTCTGGCGACTTGCACAGTGTATGAACCATCTTTGGTCAAGAAGGTGATCGAAAATGGATTGGGGGCCAGAGTGTATAGGTTGGCCTTTCCGAGAATCATCGACATTTCTGGTGTCGTGCGGCCGAAGTAGCTGTCGATGACAAAACCCAAGCCCTCGCCTTCTTTTTCATCTGTTTTCCGGCAAAAGCTTGCGGGATCGAACGCGCCTCTCTGAAATGGGCTTTTGCTTTCCGGCCACTTGTGTTCTTGATACTCTCGCAAGTCAAACTCGCTGCAACTGAAATTGCTCTTATTTGCAGAAAAAAGGTATTTGTTCAAGACAGTCATGTCGACCCAGTCGGACCAATGGAAAGGCACCTCTTTATTTTTGAGGGTGTCTGGATGCCGAGCGATGTAACTATGATACATCGCTAGAGTGAATCTCGGGTCAAACGGCGCAATTATAGGCCGCGACGAGATCGGCTTTGTGTAGTAGTTTGGAATTGTCAACTGGGTCTGATCCGAGGTGAGCTCGGTATCGACAGACCAATACCGATTCTCAAGATCAGACTCTTCTTTCGCCTCCAAAACTTGCGTGACCTTCTTGTTGAAGACCGAGTCCGCATCTGTCTTTTCAGCGCCCTCATTGTTGAAAAGCGATAGTGACAATGAGTCTATGAAATTAAGCAGCTTAATAGCTGAAGGGGCGTGCTTCAGTAGCAGCAAGAAGATGAGCAAGAACAGAAGTGAGAGCACCGCCGAGATCTGCAAATATCGCCTCCGTATCGTGAAAAGCATGTGATTTAGAATTTGCTGGTAAATATAGGCCGTCTTATGGGACGCTGGTGGAAAAGAGTCTATAATCCAAAAGGTTCGAAGTGTTCAAGAGCGCAGTCTGCTGCTTGGATCAAGGTATGAAAATGACTGGGTCAAAGTCAAGCTAGATGTGATGGCCCCACAAGGTGTCGAGAATGCTTTTGAAACGTTCCACAAGAAACAGAATTTTGGCAGGAGTTGGGCGGAGGGTTGCAGCTTTTTTTTGGCCTTGAGATCAAATTGCTGAGCTCCAAGAATTTTCTGTACTGAGGGCCGAGGAATACAACACCAACGAGCGAATGAAAAAAATGGTCGGTGGATAAAATTTACGAGACAACAGTGAATATATCTAGCTTTCGGCGGGACATAAACCTGGGTAGCTCGGGGCTTACGTGCGTGTGACGAGTTGCCTGAATCATGGTTTGGTCTTCGGAGATAAGTATTACCTAGGGTGCATGAAGCAAAGCCCGGCGCTCGAGCTCCTGCAATGAGGACCCCGCTCATGCACAACCAGTGCCTCTGGTTTGAGAAGCTTGGGCTTACTATAAGTGGATGATCATGTTCATTACTGCCTTCTAGGCCCAAGCAAGGCAGAAATAAGCAATCCTAGAACCATGAATGTTCATGTATGGCACACCTTTCCGCAATACTTTTACCTGTGAGGACCCTTCACGTGTAGCTGACGTGGACTCACGTGAAGGCCATGACCTCATTTTTTGTCGTGCATACAAAGGCCTGCTACGAATGCCAAGATAATTCGACCGCCACATTGAAAAGAAATTTTCAGCCTTGCACGCAGGTGTGCCTTTTTTATGCGTGTTTTCAACGGTAGTGGTGAGCAAGCCAGAGCCGTCTGCAGCTAGCTTCCATGGCCGAGAAGTGAGGGCACGGAATAATGCAAGCCTTGTGATAAATGGTTCTTGTCGTTTGTAATGCCTGCCAAAGGGTCAATGAAAGGTGTGATTTTTGATTTTATGTGGGGCGAAAAGCATGATGTGTGCCTCACACTTGTGTCTGCGAAGTATACGTGTTCGATGTCGAACAAAGCTAGAGGTTACGTATCCCGTCCACAATGGTTCTGCATATGGAGAACAAGCATCTCACTGTGTACACGATTCAACTACACCTGTCCTGCGTGCCTCGGTATAGTTGCTGGCCACAACAAATACTAAGTGCTCCTTTTTGTTACAATGAAGCTATATCGATTTGAGTGATTCATTGACATTTTTTCCATTCATATGTTCAATGAGGCTATATGCAGCAAGTCCCCGAAAAGCTCCACATTGATAGGCCTCTAATGCATTTTGCTTGTCTTTGCGCTTACAAGACTTATCGCGGAGATCGGGATTTGTGGGGCCGGACCGAGCCTTCCAGACAGGGCCAAATTGTACACACACAGCAATCAAAAACTCCCCCACATCCCAGAACCCACTTTCACTATAACAATCACCAGGCAAGGATATCCACATTATCGATCCCAAAATTTTTATATTGAGGGGTATCACATGCCGGGCAAGTAAAATCCTTAGCTAAACCAAAAGCGGAGGTACTGGGCCGCTTTCTCGGCAACTCTGGTGACTCCAAGGAATTCGAGGCGCCACGGCAAGCTCCGCGCGCAGCACAAGTGAGACTCTGCATGCACTCCTAGCAGCACAAGCCAAGCGATGCTTATGAGCTCATCTTGTTTCAACCAATAATGCTTTGCGTGCATTGCGCCGGATATCAGGGGTAAATTGCCTTGTCTGTATATACGGTCTTCGTCCAGATCAGGAGAAAAAAAAAGAGTGAAGCAGCGTGGGATTCAAGATTGATTGGCTGGCTGGCCGGCGGGCCGACATTAACCCGCTATGCTGCTGCAAGTTGTACTAAATATTCGACCCTAGTATAATGGCTCAAGTTTAAGCGAACGGTTTTGTAAAGAAGAATGCGTTGTTTTTTCAGCTCGATCTCCGGCTCATAATTGCAAGAAACACAGGTTGATTTCTGGCGCTCGCAAACTATACTGACCGCAAAGATGCTCGCCGACATCTTGAATTTGTGGCAAGCATTTCAAACCTCTACGCAGATGACAAGGCTTTGACAGACTAGTTTCAGATCTGAATGCCATCTTTTGCTGTAGGTATGCGATTCTCAAAAAAGCCTGCTGCTCCGAGCGGGGCCCTAAAGAAAGGCGAAAACAGGCGCAATACACGAGACTGAGCAAGAGCATGCCAATTTAGGTGCTTCATAGGTCTGGAAGATCCTACTGTATGGCTACATGTGATTTACAGAGTGACGAGATTGAAATTCTTGACTAGATAGTTGGGAATGAGCAATGAGTCAGTCTGCCGAAGTGCTCTATCTATCGACAAGAATAAAGTAGGATGGATACGTTTCACAACTCAAAGCCGGAAACATTTAGCCAAGTCTGAAACCCGTATAGTCGGTGGACTTGAGATGAAAAGCTGAATATGCCACATGTGATATCAAGAGTAGTTTTGACGTTCTTCAACTTGCTCGCGAAATTTCTTGACCTCCACATGACATGACCATCTTCTCGACTACACATCATTAGACAGGTCCATGGGTTACCTCTTTTAGTCGTACAGAGTACAATAGCGAATCACAAGAACGCACTACCATAGACCTCTGATTGAAGTCGGAAATGGTGAAGATTTTTAAAATAGAAATATCCCATAGTCAAAAATCCTATTCATCAAGAGCCTAGCGGGTAAAACAACGCCAAGGTCTTGGGCTGGATTGGCATTATTGCAGCATCAAGCTCATTTCGTGTAGGAATTTGTCGAGTCGAGTCGAGACCTTCCAATTATTAGACCTCAAGAATATATAACACAAAGAAGTTTGCAATGCCCATCGGACAACGCAGAGACTCGGACATAAGTACATCAATGCCCTTAGAAGCAACACGGCGCTAGGATCTTTTAAGGGCGACTACGTGCATACGCGCTACACGCGAGCAAGAAAACTTCTATGAGGACGCCAAGCAATTGATTCAACCGTTCTCTGGGAAGGGTTGGTCTAGACAAAAGCTAAGAATAAACATTCGGCTCCATTTGGAGTGCCCTGTAAAAGGCAGTGAGGATACTGTTCAGCATTTTCCAAGAATTTAATTATAGCTTAGGTGGCCATCGGACTTAAGGTATATGACAACTAGTTTTCAGAATTCCAGCTATTGTATAAGCGAATGCCATGTCGATATACAGACCCGTCATTGTTTTGGAAGGGGACACGTGGCAAATCGTTGAATGAAGATTTGAGAGAACAATTCGCATCGCTCAAGCTGTGCGAAGTTCTGGAATTCCTAGTTCGTCTTGAGACCGCAAGCTCAGGAGCTATTGTTTAGCACCGTTGAGTAGACAGCTCAATGCGCTATCGTTGAAGATGCTCGCTTAAACATCTGTGCATTGGCAAGCGATGAAACTACATCTCTCTTGCCCAGTAGGTTCGAAAGCCGGAGATTTGGGATCTTGAGAAATGCTGAAACAGATAGGCCTTTTACAATAGCGTGAAAGCCCCTACAGGGTGCTCAACAACACTCTACTGAAGCAGAATTTCCCGCAAAGGCGCCGAATCGCTGAGATACTTATCATCACCAACGACAGATAAGCCGCTCAACCAAATCGCAAATACCCATAATGATAGTGAGGTCTGTATTGAAAGATGTTACAAAGAGTTGAACATGGAAAAGAAATAGAAATTGGGGTAGGCCACGACGAGGCACTGGGGAGGCAAATTTTAGGATGCAAGGGGTGGGAATTAACAAGATCCGTTCCGAAATCTAAAAGAACACAATACAAAGTGACGAACAACAAAAGAATGCAAGGATAGTTCGAGAGAAAAGTTCACATCCCTGGCGACCCCGCGCTTTCTGACTCGGTCTGTGGGTGGTGCGGGGCGACTCAATCAGACCGCCAAATCAGACCGCCTCATGTTCTCATGTTCTCATATCTACGAAAAAAACAAAGATCACTCCAAAGGTCATGCATCCCCTGAACAATCGGGAATTGAGAAAAAAAGAATGAAATTATCAAGGATGTATCAGTGCATTTTCTCCTTCTGATAGCCTGGTTCTCTTGCTATCTCCTCGTTGTATGAAATTACATCGGGCCGAAAGCCGATGCACCGGAACTCGCTGCAGTGCTGATCGCGTTCGACTCACTATGTGAGGGTGAGTGTCTGTCTTGCATACAATCAGCACCGCTCTTTTCTTCTCGCCGGGGCTGGGTGCATATAGCAACTCTCGACGCCTGATGGCAATCAGCTTTATTTTCATTGTTCTCGTAAGACAAGCGAGAATTTCAAGTCAGGCCACGAATACAACAAACGCTTGTACTCGCGAGGCCACAGAAAGAACAGTTTTGGAGTGAATCGGCTCCAGCTTTTGGCGCTCGCTTTAGTCAACGCTTGATCGCCAATTCCTCGCAGCGAGATTCCGCACCTGTTATCTCTCGGGATCCCCCGAGGTCCTTTATCGCGCCGCCTGATTTCGGGACATGTCCTGCAGGCCCAAGGCGAGATAAAGAACCTGAAATGAGATGAAATTTTCACGCGTTATCAATGAGCCCTCGCTTATATAACACGCATATATAACACTGTCGATATTGCCCCAGATCTTCGGAGGTCAAAGATCAAGCTTTTCGCTGTATTCACTTTTTCCTTGTTTCTCGTCACTTACCTCACTTTTCTTCACTGGGAATCTTCTTTTTTCCTTTTTTTTTTTCTTTCACCAGATCTATTCTACCCTTGGCAACTGTCAGATCTCGAAAAATGCTAAACGTCGCCTCGCTTTCTACATTTGGCAGACGGACAATCCGTAAATGGACCACAAAGGAAGGCTTTTTCGGTGACTACGACTATGGGTACCTTTTCATTCCCGACTTACCGTTCTCGAAGAAACCCGCGAAAACACAGCCGTTCTTCGGCTTGAACTCTGAAATGCCGCTTTTTCTTGGTTTCATCTTGGGCTTCCAGCATGCCTTGGCCATGTTGGCTGGCGTGGTGACTCCGCCAATCATCATTTCCGCAACGGCAAACCTATCTACCCGGACTTCCGAATACTTGGTCTCCGCATCTTTGATCGTGTCCGGGATCTTGTCTTGCATCCAGATCACTCGGTTTAAGATCTACGGCACGAGATATTACATTGGCACAGGCTTGCTCTCGGTGATCGGCACCTCGTTTTCTACTATCACGATTGTGTCAAGTGCGTTTCCAATCATGTACACAAATGGCATCTGTAAAGTGATTGACGGCGTGAAGCAGCCGTGTCCCGAAGGTTACGGCCTTATTTTGGGTACTGGAATAGTGTGCGCGTTGCTTAATGTCTTACTCTCCTTCTCGCCTTCGAAAATCCTCCAGAAAGTATTCCCTGCTATTGTCACGGGTCCTGTTGTCTTGTTGATCGGCGCCAGTTTGATCGAAAGTGGATTCCAGGATTGGGTCGGTGGCTCCGGATGTGTGGACTCAACATGCGGCAAGAAAAACTTGCCCTGGGGATCAGCTCAATTTGTCGGGTTGGGATTTCTCGTCTACGTCTCCATTATTCTTTGTGAGAGGTTCGGCGCTCCGATCATGAAGTCTTGTGCTGTCATTGTGGGCTTGCTCATAGGATGTATAGTTGCAGCCGCGTGTGGCTACTTTTCCAGCGACCAGATTGCCGCGGCTCCGGTGGCCACTTTCCCATGGGTGGAGACATTCCCCTTGAAGGTCTATGGCCCGCTTGTCTTACCGTTTTTGGCAGTCTACATTGTTTTGGTCATGGAGGCCACGGGTGATATCACTGCCACGTGCGATGTGTCGAGATTGGAAGTCGAGGGCGAGCAGTTTGAGTCGCGGATCCAGGGCGGAATTCTCTGCGATGGTCTCAATGGTATTCTTTCGGGGTTGATGACGGTGACGCCTATGTCGACGTTTGCTCAGAACAACGGTGTGATATCTGTGACAAAGTGTGCCAACCGGAGAGTCGGCTACTGGTGTGCGTTTTTTTTGATTGTGATGGGAATTTTCGGCAAGTTCGCCGGTGCGATCGTGTCGATTCCAAAGACTGTTTTGGGAGGCATGACCTCGTTCTTGTTC
The DNA here is from genome assembly GCA_030564885.1 of Metschnikowia kofuensis (nom. inval.). Taxonomy (NCBI): domain Eukaryota; kingdom Fungi; phylum Ascomycota; class Pichiomycetes; order Serinales; family Metschnikowiaceae; genus Metschnikowia; species Metschnikowia kofuensis (nom. inval.). The sequence goes on from JAJLZY010000211.1 coordinate 13,091, forward strand.
ACGTCGGTGGCCGTGTCCGGAATCAAGATCATTTCAACCACCGAGTTCACCAGAAGAGACAGGTTTTTACTCACGGCCTCTCTTTTGCCCGGCGTAGGGGCCACTTTGGTGCCCACGTGGTTTGCTCACGTCTTTACGTACACGGGCAACAACAGATCGTTGCAAGGGTTTTTTGACGCCATCCAGTTGGTGATGGAGACCGGCTTTGCCGTGACTGGTTTCATTGGTTTATTCTTGAATTTGCTCTTGCCGCAAGTTCCCGACGATGTTGAGGAGATCAACGAGCTTGTGTTGGAAACGGTAGGTTCTGCTGATGAGCATGGCTTGCAAACATACGCCACTAAGGAGCAACAGGCGTTTAGCACGACTGTGATGAAAGAGTCATCGTCGTCGAATCTCTGAGACCAACCATCACTTGACCAACACTATGTAATTTTATGATCCTCCATATGTATTTATCTTGACTGCTCATAATGTCATGTTGCTTATTCGATTATAGCTTACGAGTAGAGTATCTTTATGAGCTTGTGTTAGTATTACTTCAATGGTGTCGAGGCCATCAGATTGGACAACTGATACGATACATCATGATGGTAGACGACTTCAATTAACTGCTCGAATTTACGGGAACTTAAGAAATCACGAAATTAAGTGAATCGAAATAAAAAAATTCGGGAGTACTATAAGTTTTGGAAAGCTTACAAGACCAACTTGTTTGTCTAATTACATTAAAAAAAATCTGTTAAGTACTAGTCACATGTCAGTGAACAAGCCAAGAATATGATTGAATTCGTGAGCAGTGCCGCCTTTTGCGATGTGAAAATAAACCCAGAGTCTTTTTCTGTAATGAGAAAGACGCTTGGATCTGTCGAAGGTGGGTATAAAAATCAAAGGTTGGAATGAACAACAGGTGCGGCTTGCCTTCCCCAGGCTCGTCTTGCTCAACAAAAATCTTAGAGCCTTTGAATTATCCATGGAGCAGATTGACTTATTAATGAACAGGATGAAATCCCAATAGACGAGAAATGCGAATTGCTCCAGCGTTAAATTGCTTTCAGCAATATTCAAAATTCTGTCCATCCATAAAATCAAATAAGTGTATATATAATTCTCAATACCTGCTGGCTCAGGAGTCAGAATATTTGTTCGCACAATGAACGGGCCTCGGATAGATTGACCTATTTCATACCCCGAGTGCCCACCTGCAGTCGAGATCTCACGAGCCGCATCTCTGCACCGCACTGATAGGCTCAACGAGACCGTTACTCTTTTATTTACTAACTTCACGACTATCAGGTGCCCCAAAATTCTATTGGTGTCAATTGTCAATTGAAGCAAACGAAGCTAGCTGATTGAACTATATTTTGGGCTATTCTTCGTCTCGATTTGATCATTTTCAATCTTGCTTTCCCCCTTCCTACTCCGAAATCCAGCTAGTTGACAGTTCCTCAGTCGAATTACGGCTTCCTTATTTATTCAATTCGAGCTACAGATTTGCCCTCAAAGCTAGGCAGTGACTTGCTTCGAATCCTGAGTTTGATTATAAATCCCTCGCTTATTGAAAATGATTGGCTCTACCCCATCTTCATTGAGACTGAAGCCTCGGCAAATCATACCGATAACAGTACTATTGCGCCTCAACCAGACGTTGAAGAAGTCAATTTTCTCCCGCAGATTCTACCAGGAAATCAACGACAAAGTTCTCGCCAGCACCTCGACCCTCGATTCGACTTTGTACTTCATATGCTATTTCACGCTCTTGTTGAGCTCGGTATTAAATAACAAGCCGAGAATCACTGCATTCGTTAAAAGACAAAGAGCCCATTTGGTCCAATTGTTATCCCGCTTTTACCCGCAATTTAGCAGGAAAGACTCTCATTACCGCTTTGGAACCTCTGCTGCTAGATCCAACATTGTTCACGAAACCAAAGTTTCGGAGAAAAGTAACACAAATGCTGAAAACATCGAAGAAGCAACCAAATCTTCTGCGCTAGCCGTGCACTTGAAGGCAGTTTCCTCGTATATTTCTGATGTGAGAATTTTCAATCGTTTGGTCGAAGCTATAAAATACATGCCGTGGATTATCGACGAGTTTTCGGCTTTGACGAGCACAACTCTGGTTGTGCCTAGGCTCGACAGATTAGTCAATTTCGCTCAGGCAATCAACTGTCTCATACTAGAACTTCTTGAAAATGCAGGCTGGCTCAGTGAACATGATTGGATTGGTACCAATGACAATAATTACTGGTGTATCGAAACATATATTTGGAGTTCAAGGGTGTGGGGCGCATACATTGCAGTTGAAATCCTCGAACTTTTCAGACGGTACCCTTCCTCCAAGCGGGATAAAAACTGGAAAATCAACCTTTTCACCCAAGCAGTGCAACTCCCTCTTGTGCTTCATTGGTCTCTCTATGACGGTTGCTTAACCCCGTTCTGGGTCGGTTTATGCGGCTCTGGCGCCTCTTGGTTCGGTTTCAAAAAAGTAATGGATTCTATAAATCTACTGTGAGATGGCCAGGCCAAGTGCATGACGCCACTCATCATCTTGGGCCACTTGAAACAGAAGCGGCTTTCTGTTCATTCTTCTCCAATTGGCGAGATCGGTCAAAGTATAGGTTGGGATGTGTTATATGAAGATTCTCTGGCTTCAGTGAACGCTCCATTTGCAGCTTGTGCGTGATTTCAAACACTTTTGTGCATGCGACAGTGAAACTATTTTTGTTGACATCCTCTATGATTCCGTTGATGTCATGTTGGTCTTTAATCCCCATGTCATTTAGGTTACTCACAAGCAGCTCGAGGGGCAAGTATCTGTAGGGACAGCCATGATATTCCCCGCGTTGTGGTCGTTTTTTCAGCAAGATCGTGTTACAGTCGTACGGCTTGTAGTTGACACGGCTTCCCTCCAAACCATAAATATGTCTAATGTTGTACCTGTACTCTTTGTTGAAAGAATCCATGTTCAATTTGCCAGATTTAGTAAATTCGTTCGACCAAAATTTCAAGGCCTCATCAACATTAAGACCGATACCCTTGAGAAACAAACCAAACTGCTGGCGGCCATCGTATTTCAAATGGGAGTTATGCTTCAAGCTTCTCTGAAGGTGAGAGGCACAGAGCGGGTAGTGCTTGTTGATCTGTGGCGTAGAGATTGACACGGCTGTGATATCGGATGCGTTTTCCAGGTCTCCGAAATTGTCATACTGTACACTCGAGAAGTTTTTGGAAAGATTGTTGAGAAGCGGAAGTAAGCGGTCATCCTCTTCTAGCCTAGGAAGTGCACGGAGAGTTTTGAGTAGAGCCTCAGATAGCAGCTCATGAAAGATGCCTTGCAACAAGCTCACCTGAAGCGAGGACGGAATAAATGCAAACCCGCGCGACAAGTACACTTGTCTCAGCGCAACAAGTTGAGGTACTTTCTCAAACGGTAATTTGATGAATGTCTCCTTTTCCCGCATGTGTTGCTTCAATTGTTCTGACGTGAGGCTGAATGAAGAGTCACCAGCACGTTCTATCGTGAGAGCGGTTCTGATCGTAGGCCCCGAGGCAGCGTACAATACGTCTATGAGTGTCAGTTTTTCTTCCTCGGATATGTAGTCCCACGACAATTTGCTTGAATTGAGCTTAGCAAATTCTCGTTGTTCTCCTGGCTGGAGCATTCCATACCTGATTTTGAACAAGGTGGTTTCGTTCTTGACGAACTTTTTTCTAAGTTCCTCCGTACGACAGAACACCAACCTCAACGTGTAGTGGGAGTAATAATCCTTACGGCGTTCGGCTATCTTTGCCGTATCCAAAGCAGAAGAGCCTGAGGTTGACGGAGAAAGAGGCAAGTACTTGAGTAAAAGAGGCTTGACGATAGTTTCTATCTCTTTGAAAGTTTTGGATCTCGCCAAACAAGACTCGATCTCGATTAAAATCTTCAATCTATCGATGGCCCACGACTCAAATTCCTCTAAGGTTATCTCCTCGTTGGGTGGCACGTCGTAGAAGGAAACCCGAGAAGGGTAAAGAAGGGACTTGGACGCGTCGGCATAAGCTGCTACTTCTTCAAAGTTCCTCCGCCCGGCGGTTCTTCTCTTTGTTTGCCTGAACATTTCACGATAAAGAGGAAAGGATACTGAATTAGTGGGTTTATATTTAAGTGCAGCTCGCCGTCTGACCTAATTCCTGGAAGAATTTACTGTTTCTCTTGACAGAACGCGTCCGCGTGTGCCAGAGAAATGCCAGAGCCATGCAGGATAACAGATCGCGTAAAGTTTGAACAGCCAGTCAAATGGCACAGATAAGTCAACAGGCAGCTGATCGACCATTTCACCGTGTGTTCGAATGTTCTCTCGTTTCTAAGGAGAGAGAGAAATGAATTCAAAGTATCGCAAACCTCTTTGCAAGTGTTTGCTAAGTCTGCGCCAAATTATCTTGTGAGATTCTTCCGAATAATACTTGCACTTGCCGTGTGCGTCCAACTGGTCAGCTTAGGGTGCTTTGAACTCAAAAATCGACCCATGCTTTCGGTTGATCAACTAAGTTAGTTGAACTTGAAAAAGTTTCACTTTGGTTCTTCGGGTGGAACCAATCTTTTAAGAAAATCAGTTGTTTCGTCGCTCAGAATGTTTTTTGGAATAAGTTCTTTTTTGCAGCCTTAACCGCGCTTGATTTCACCCCTTGCTCAGCTTTAAAGGAAAAAAAAAAAAAAAAAAAAAAAAACAATTGCCTCAAACCGTCAGTCAGAAGGCACCTGCGCTCTTTCCTGACACGTCTCTGACTTCACCTCTGTGATTTAATTGAAATAAAAAAAATCTAGGTATGGATGCGCCAGTACCTGTTTTTTTTGGCTCACGAAAAAGAATCATCAAGTTTCACCCATGAAGATCACGGTCACTCTGACCAAACATTAGCCGCAATTCTGCCGGGTCCTTTATAGTGAATTGTCGAGCCCGCTTGCCACGATCGTGGGTTCGCCCGTCGCGCGGTCTATACAAGACGAGCACCGGCGAAGTCCCGAAAAATCCTAGGAGAAAACCAAAGCCAGACATTTTGCCAGGAAAAGACTTCATTCAGCAGTATTCACTCACAACCATGTCTGAAGTCGTAATTGACGCTGCCGCGTTTTTCAAGCGAGTCACGATCGTCCAGAAAAATCTAGCCGCCAGCGAGCTGAAGTTCTCCAGCCTCTTGTTCTTGCTGGGCATGAGAGATGACGAGTCCACATACAAAAAGTCCATTGTTTTACAGCTCTGGCTTCTTGGCTACGAGTTTGCTCATACTTCCATCTATATCGACCAGGTAAAATGTATCATCATCACAAGCGAGGGTAAAGGCAAGCATTTGAAGCCGTTGACTTCCTCTCTGTCTGCCTCCTCGTTGACTTTCGAAGTATGGACGAGAACAAAGGACCAGGAGCACAACAAAAGTCTCTTCACCAAATTGGCTGACGAATTGAAGAAGAATACATCGGAAAGTCTGCCTGTTGGTGTCATCGCCAAAGATCAGTTTAAAGGCAAATTCATCGAGGAGTGGACCGAGATCTCCAGGCCATTGAACTTGCCTACGGCTGATGCTTCTCTTCTCGTATCCAAAAGCATGGCTTTGAAAGACGCAGACGAGTACCGCGCAACGCTGATGGCTTCGAAGGCCTCTGTAGTAATGATGGACTCTTTTGCGAACGATATGATGGAATTGGTGGACAACGAAACCAAGACCACGAATGTCGACATCTCGGATAAACTCGACAAGAAAATCGACCTGAACAAATGGTACACGAAATCAGCTGTTGGCAAAAAGTTATTGCAAGCCAACAAGGAATTCGACCCGGAGCTTATTGATTGGTGTTACTCGCCTATTGTGCAGAGTGGCGGTGAATATGACTTGAGGCCAAGCGCTTTATCCTCTGAGAAACGGTTTGTTGGTGACGGAACCATCCTTTCTTCTTTGGGATTGCGTTACAAAAATTACTGCTCTAATATCTCGCGTACTTTCATGATCGATCCAACACCTGGAATGGAAGCCAATTACGATATTCTTTTAGAATTGCAAGAGCACATTGTTAGCAAATTGTTGCGCGATGGCAATTCCGCCAAGGACGTATTCGAAGGCGCGACTGCCTTCATTAAATCCAAGAACCCGGATCTTGTTGATAAGTTCACAAAAAACGTCGGTTGGTTGACCGGCATTGAGTTCAGAGACTCTACTCTCATTTTGAATCAAAAAACAGAGAGAAAGTTGGTGAACGGGCAAATCATTTCTTTGACCATAGGGTTTAACAACCTTGTCAATGAGGCTGCATCAAACCCGAAAGCAAAGAATTATGCCTTGCTCCTCACTGATACATACAAGGTCGGGGAGAATGAAGCTATTCTGTTGACAAACTACCAGAAAGCGAGAAAAGAGGTCACTTTTTATTTCAAGGAGGACAATGCTCTGGGCAAGCCTAAGGCAGAAAATAATGAGCGCAAATTAAAGTCGGAGAAAGATGGTTCAGTGGAGAAAAAGTTAGCTATCAATGAGGCCAATTCTAAAATCTTGAAATCAAAACTTAGAAATGAGGGCGCAGCAGCTGACGACGTCAATGCTGAAAAGCTCCGTCAAGACACTCAACGAATTTTGCATGAGAGACGAGAGCAAGAGGGTTTGGCGAGATTTTCGAAGGCTGATGCTACTGATGACTCGGAACTTAGACCTATCTTCAAAAGGTATGAGTCCTATGTTAGAGAATCTCAGATTCCTAGCAATGTGAAAGATCTCAAAATTCATATTGATTACAAGAGCCACACTATAATTTTACCAATTTGTGGTAGACCGGTTCCTTTCCACATCAACTCATTCAAGAACGGATCGCAAAACGAGGAAGGTGATTATACCTACTTGAGATTGAATTTCAATTCTCCTGGCGCAGGAGGTGCAAACTCAAGAAGAACCGAATTACCTTACGAAGACTCACCTGATAATCTGTTTGTTAGGTCGATGACATTTAGGTCGAAAGACCGCCAAAGAATGATCGATGTATACAAAGCTATACAAGATCTCAAAAAAGATAGTGTCAAAAGGGAAGCCGAGAAAAAGCAATTGGCGGACGTGGTCACTCAAGGTAACTTGGTTGAATTGAAAGGCTCAAGAATGAAGAAGTTGGAACAAGTGTTTGTGAGACCAACCGCGGACACGAAGAAGATTGGAGGCGTGTTACAAATCCACGAGAATGGTTTACGCTACCAATCCTCTTTCAGAGCCGATCAAAGAATTGACATCTTGTTCAGCAATATCAAGCATTTGTTCTTCCAACCTTGTAAAGAGGAACTCATAGTCCTCATACACTGTCACTTGAAAAGCCCTATCATGATAGGAAAGAGAAAGACTCACGATGTTCAATTCTACCGAGAGGCCAGCGACATGGCATTCGACGAGACCGGAGGACGGAAAAGAAAATACAGATACGGTGATGAGGATGAGTTGCAGCAAGAGCAAGAGGAAAGGAAGAGAAAGGCAATGTTGGATAAAGAATTCAAGACATTCGCGGAATTGATCAGCGACGCTTCGAGGGGCGCCATTGATCTTGACATCCCTTTCAGAGAATTGGGATTCCAAGGTGTACCATTTAGGTCCGCTGTCTTCTGTATGCCCACAAGAGATTGTTTGATTTCTTTGATCGACCCTCCATACTTGGTGGTCACGTTAGAGGAAATCGAAATTGCGCACTTGGAGCGTGTTCAATTCGGATTGAAAAACTTTGATCTCGTCTTTGTTTTCAAAGATTTTCTGAAGCCTGTTGTGCACATCAACACGATCCCTATGGAGTTGTTGGAAGACATCAAAAACTGGCTCACAAACGTTGACATTCCATTCAGTGAAGGACAAATGAATTTGAATTGGGGCGCGCTTATGAAGACTATAACTGCAGACCCATATGCTTTCTTCTCCGACGGTGGTTGGCGCTGCTTGACAGGGGATGGTGAGA
>JAJLZY010000212.1:0-20034 GCA_030564885.1 Metschnikowia kofuensis (nom. inval.)
AACAATACACGAAACGCCAGGCTCATGAATGAGGAGAACGGGTAAGGCGAGCAGAGCGAGGCCATGGCCACGACGTTGAGACATGCGAAGAGAAGCGTTTCCACATACTTGTTGGAAGTGATTCTGAGCGGCTTGCCCAGTTTCGGCGGGAACCGCACAATGAATAGCAAGTTCATGACATTCTGCAAGAAGTCGGGGAGAAACTCGGAGTCGTCGGAGTAGTTGTAGGGAGACCACGTGGTATACAGTTTGTAAGCAACGGAAACGAGCGTGGCCCCAATCACCAACGACGATAGAATAGGACTGTGTATTTTCTTGCACACGACGGAGTCGACGAGATATGTGAAGCGCGAGAGCCCCGGCGTCACGGGCTTGATGAGATCTGCCATGATGCTTGGGAAAAAAGAACAGGAGTCAAATGCCAAATGCCAAATGGTGTGCTAATAAAACAGAATATCAGTATTGGTGAGCGTGTGTGTGCGTCTAGCGATGCACTGTGTACTATTTGGGGCTTGGGAGAATATGGAATGAAGGCCAGCAGGTGCTCGAGCAGTTTGGTTTGGCAAGGTAGAAAGCACGTTCCGGAGGCTGCACGAAAGAAATGAGAGATTTAAAACCCAATTGAAAAAGCACCAACAGAATCAAGCCACAGCAACTTGAGATGGAAACAAGTGGCACGTATTAGCAGAGCCTCCTCCAGAATTCGCCGTTTCCCGGGGGCCCCCAAACAGCGTATGGCGTGGGTTTATACAACGGAGGGGCGCCCGAAAGGTGCAGACACGTGGATGCGCGGACTGCAGACAGCGCGATGGACGCGCAGACGGCGCACACACTTTGCAGAATGATGAGCACTTAAGGCCTGGGACGTAATTTCAGGCGCTTGCGTGAGCACATAAACGTGGCTCTGCTGCGTTTCGTCATGCAACGGGGAATTGCCGTAAGCCCACGCCCGCACACAGTTGGCAAGACATGAGAAGGTATTGTGGGGTAGGAGGCGGCACGGAAATGTCTCCATTATGTTTATATTGTCTTTCACGAAGAATTACATCTCGAAAACACAATCTCCCTTGAAAAAGTTGTGTATAGTTTTTTGAGAGGGGAGACGTAAAAAGGTTTAGTAAGTGGCAGCTGACGTTCCCAGAGCTCGCGACCAGCGTATAGGAAGTCGTGCGGCCCAGGCTGGCCAATCTATTTTTTGACTGCGCGCTGAGAAATCGCTCGCTAGTCCTCGAAACCAGTCTAAAAGACAAGACAATAAAGAGATCAAATCAGTTACAGAAGAAGTTTTCTAGTAGTGAAGTAGTATTCTAGATGTTTTGTTTTTCTCTTCTATTTTCTTCACCGATTGCAAAAATGCCAGGACTGTCTGTTCCTTGTGCTTCCACCATCCGCCACCTTCCACACTCTCTCAGTCCGCGATCTTCCTCAGTCTCCTTTTTTCTCAGTCTGCTTCCCATCACACTCAGACAATGCCCAGTTTCATCACTTGAAAAAAACCGAGAAATTCACAAGCCTTGCTTTATTTTAAGTAAGGTTTTTTCTTACGATTGCAAACTATTACAGACGGGCCCAGAACACAGGGGTCCGGGCGCCTCGATTCAACTGCCAGCCTGTATGGGACTGCCTGACGTGATTTCCAATAGAAACTCGTAAATGTACTTCAAGCGCCGCGGTTTCCGAAATGCCCGCCCTACAAAAACGGGGCGTCCCAGATTGATGGACGCTCTCTAGGCCCAGGATAAAATCCACATTGGCCCGAGGTCGGATGCTAGACTTTACATAAATACAACAAGAACCTCATCCCATACTTTTTTAAAAAAAAATTCACACTGGATTTCAGAGAATCAGGGGCTTTTTCTCAAGGCTCAGCGCACGGCTCCAAGTTATAAATAGCTGGGACGCACTTCGCCTCCCAGAGTGTATGGATGGACACAACGAGCTGCCTCTGTCAGAGCTCAGGCAAATCTAAGCGAAACGCCGTAGCAATGAACAATTTACCCCTCTCGTATTCTTTCTTTGATTTCTCGGTGTCCACTGTCAAGTGGATTTTGGGTAAGAAGGCCGTGGTTCAAATGTGCAATGCATGTGAGTTACTGTAGGTGCGAGGGACTCGATTGAGGTGAGCCACATTAGCCAGGCGGAGCAATTGGAGCTCTGAATGGATTTCATTGGCTTAAGTGAGAGTGACCCACTTTTCTCGATCCTATTAAAATTTATGAATTACCCTCGAGGGCTTCCAAAAATTATCTCTGAATCAAACAAACTTGGAGTCTTCGACTAGTTGCTGGTTAACTGGTCGGAATTTTAGGGTGACTAAATTTGAGTTATTCCGAGCAAACGCCATATGTGAAAACTTTAGGCTTCCGCGGGTATCGGGAATGGCCTCACTGACAGCAAGATGCTAAATTTAGAATATGTAGATTCGTCTTTTCATCCGGACGATAGCCGAAATCATCGAATCACAACCATGCATGAGCCCAAAGGCGTGATATCTGACGGCTCGTGACCTTCTGTCGGTATTTTTTTAGCAAACAATTGGATAATTTCCAGCAAACATTCAAAGTAAGATTCCTCAATCTCACCTGAACTGAAAAGCGATGGGTGGCGCTCACCTCATCAGGAAAAAGAGACAGGGAAACAACTTGGATATGTATCTGGGCTTAGTTCGTTTACATTAGCAACCGAATCGTTTTTTCCCACTCTAATCCTCTCAGCTGAATTTGTACCCTAGCATATCAACAGTCTAATATGCAAGTGAATATTTCTCCTCTGCTGGCATCAGTGACGAAATGACATCAAGTGAGTGAACAATAGATGACGGGTTGTTTTAGGTCAATGTTGAAAGATCTGACCAAAGCTGATCAAGAAGCCTTGCCTCATGCCAGTTTTGATCTAACACTAATTTTCATCCAAATTCTGTTGCTGAAGCAAACAGGCAGTGTCAAGAGCTATTGGCACTACTTGATTTGATTGACAGAAGAATTTGCCCAACAGAGCTTCATTTCATTAGGGGAAAAAATCAATGAGACTCTCGATCGCTCTTGATGTACCTGATACCAATTTTATCGAGTCTGAAGGTCTTATGTTGATCTGCTAGGTTGTCTGATATTGCAACCGCGGGGAGTTGTTTGTTCAGATACGCCGGAATAGCATCCGGTGTATCTTCAGAGTTTTCTGAAGGACTGAATATTGCAAAAGTTCGAACCTAAGAAACTTGCCAATTTTTCAACTAAACTTGGTTTGAGTTACCGAGACGTGGATCTGATAACTCCTGGCTAGCTTTCAGCTGTGATTTTTATCCCGAACAGTTGAGATCCCATCTTGAAAGAATAAATTGAGAGACTTTTAAAGGCCAACTCTGCATTGTTCGCTCTAAAATCAATTTCAAGCAATCTACTCAGATATCAAATGAAAGCAGCTCAAACCACCGATCTGATTTGCTTTTTGAAGTAAATTCACGAAACTGTGAATATCTTCCTCAACACTCTTCCTTCAAGATGAATGACATTTTCAGGAGAGCTTAAAACCTCGTGCTTTATTGCTCTTGATACGATTCGTAAGTCACAAACCTTACACCATGAAGCAGCTCTAGGAGTGCTGTATAAATCAAGTCTTACGGGCTACTTCGATCTAAATTCGATCCGAGTGCTTCGAGCCTGGGTATGAATAGCTTGGGAGCTGGTGTGCGTTGAGTTTACTTATGCGTCTGAAATTAGCCCCCGGAATCCCCAGAGTCTCAGAAATTCAGCTAATTTCTTGACATTGACAACCTCTGTGACTTTGCTGCTATGGATTATTGCTATTCCACATATTCGTATTTCGAATGATAGAAATGATTCTGGTCGAGTGTTTGTGACCTTGTGTAATGTGTCTCAAGAGCAATCAGGACGAAGCGACACCTTACTTCGTGAAATGTCAAAAATTTTTAGTGCTTTTACGATGCAATCTGACGAATTAGTCAGCGAGAAACTGAAAGCAATCTTAAATGCCATGAAGGACTGGCCGCCAAGCCTAGATGCTTCAGAAAAATTTGATTTTGAGCCGCAGAACAGATCAAGAAAAAGAAATTGTCCTTGCAAACATGATAGATAGACAGACCAGATGTAGTGAAAAAAAAATACTGGAAGAGAGCGAAGCTGACCTCAAGCAATTTTCCGACCGATCATTCGTGTTTGCAAGCCAATGTTCTCGCGGATTAAGGCAACCCGCACCACAATGCGCGAGCCAAACTTTACTGAACCTCGACCAAATGGGCTAGGTTTCCGATAAACAAGCACGTATGAGGAATAAAATGAAGGGGATAGATTAGGGAGAGAGGATGAAAGATAGAAGAGGCATACAAACTTCACCTGGTGCTCGCACAACCCACGGCTAGGTATGAAGCTACCAGTCAGGTTTAGTGCTAACGGAACGCGTGGCATTTCCACCTGGCATGTTTCCCTCCCTCGCGGATCTTTAGTGAGCGGTCCCAGAGCGACTCGCGGCCAAGACTCGATTGCTGGGCCTGTACACGCATACTTGAATCGTCACGGCTGGCCATCACGTTTGACTCTTCGGACGATTGTTAGTCCTGCAATACCATATATTTTGCCCGAGTAGTGAAGAAACATGCCATTATCTGAAATTCCTGATTGGTTATTACTTCACACACAGTAGTGAATGCTTTTTTTGCTTATGTGTGTCCATTTGGCCCCATTCGAAAACGGTCTTCTTGACCGCACTCAACCCAGCGCTCGAAGGCTCGACCCAGCGTGCCCCACACTTGTCTCCTAGAAATACTGTCGGTTCCCAATTGAGTGAAACAAATCGCCCGGCTTATCACGATTGTTTGCAAGTAATATTTGGCCCTATTAAAAACTCGGATTTTTTTCTTTGCTTCATTCAGGTCCACAGACTAACTTCCAGGCTTTGTTGCCCTCATTCAATTTTGTTCTTCTGCCCTCTACATCATTTCTCCCTGTCCCTAGCTTTTCTCCTAAGCTTGCCTCACAATCCACACCCACTCTTCTATTCCACTTCACCTGATTTTTACTTCACCTGTTTTCCTCTTCAATTTTATTCCTATTTGCTTCATTTTGGCCACACCCTGGTTCCTTCATCTCTCTCGACTCGAATGACAATCCCAGCATGATTACCTTTTCTAACCGCCGCCTCCCTACATTTGCCCAAGCCCGGGGCTCGCGGCCTCCCCTTTCGCTTTCGCGGGGTGAGCAAAGCAAGCACTCGGGCACGGGGTTGGGGGTGGCGGACTGCACACAGCCAAAAACCTCGACATTTTCTCGTCAACGAAAGCTTCTATTGAGTTCGAGGCAGGCATGGGGTTAACAAAGAAAAAAATGCCCGGTCTCATATAAATAGCGAGCCGCGCCCGCCGCCAATTTCCGCTCATTAGGAAAAAACACACCCTAATTTCTTCTTACAAAATGTCCCAAGTTTACTTCGATATCTCCGCTGACGGCAGCAAGCTCGGAAGAGTCACTTTCAAGTTGTACAACGACATTGTGCCAAAGACCGCCGAGAACTTCAGAGCCTTGTGTACTGGTGAGAAGGGTTTCGGTTACGCCAACTCTGCTTTCCACAGAGTCATTCCTCAATTCATGTTGCAAGGTGGTGACTTCACCAGAGGTAACGGTACTGGCGGTAAGTCCATCTACGGCGAAAAATTCGCTGACGAGAACTTCTCCGTCAAGCACACCAAGCCAGGTTTGTTGTCCATGGCCAACGCTGGCCCAAACACCAACGGCTCTCAGTTCTTCATCACCACTGTGCCATGCTCGTGGTTGGACGGCAAGCACGTCGTCTTCGGTGAGGTCACTGACGGTTACGATGTTGTCAAGAAGGTTGAGGCTCTCGGCTCTCAGACTGGTGCCACCAGAGCTAGAGTCACCATTGACGCTTCTGGCGAGTTGTAAATGAGCTAGCGAGGCAGTCCAAGCAGCTGAGTGTTCAATTGACACGCGCCGCGACTTGAAGACTGCAACCTACTTACGATATACAAAAATAGATGAGACTAGATGTGTTTCTGTGTAGAATGGAGAGGGCGATTGTAGAATTGGTCAACCCAGCTCGACAAAGTGGGTCTAGTGCCTATGTGCTACCAAGCTCTATCGGTACCACCTCTAATGGCAAAAGGAGATTCACGGTGTCTTATGAAATAAAAAGGAATTGCCATTAAAAGAAGTGGGAACTGTATGTGAAGAAGGCGAAAACAAGCAGCCTTTCCCCTAAGAGTTTATCGATTTGAAAACGTCGTATATCAATTCCTCTCGAGAATCGCTTTACTAACGCATCTTGGCATTGCCAGAAATCTACACTACTGCTTTCTGTCAATAACTTGATACAGTCAATGACTACTGCTTTCTGTCAGTAACTTGATACAGTCAATGATTTCTTTCTGTCACTGACTAAACTCAGTCAATTTCTCAATTTAATTGCTAACTATAAAGCCGTGAAACACTCACAACTTGGCGGCCTTGATGGCGTCGTAGCCGCTGACATCGACGCCAGAACCGGACTCAACACCGTAGTAGCTCACGGAACGGGTGTCGGCATTCACAACAAAGGCATATCTGCCGGTTCTGAGACCAAAACCAGCACCAGACAAGTCCAAGGAAATGCCATTGTCCTGGGAGAACTTGGCGTTAGGGTCAGAGGCAAAGAGCACCTTTGGCAAGTCGCCCTTCGTCTCAAACTTGGCATCCTTCAACAACAACTTGCCCCAGGCATTGAGCACAAATGGGTCGTTGGCACTCAACACAACAACCGCAGAAATGTTCTTCTCCTTCTTCAATTGCTCCAAGTGGTCCAAGTAAGGAGGAATGTGGTTCTCGGTACAAGTAGGAGTGAAAGCACCAGGAACAGACACAAACAACACGTTGGACCCGGCGTTTTGCTCAAGTAAATTGTCCAATTTCAATGGGAGGGGCTTGGCACATGCCAACGCGTCCTCTTGCTTGATGGTAGACAAGTCAATTGGGATGTAGGCGAACTCAACACCTGTTGGGAAGCTGGAGCCAGAAGAAATAGCCATTTTGTTAAGTCTAAATAAAGTTTCGATTAGGGAAGGGATGTATCCTGGGATTCTAGGGTCTTAATGTTCTTTGCAAGAATTGAAGAAAACTAAGAGAAAATTCGAGTAAAGATCCTTTTATAAAAAAAAATTTTTAACCGAATCCCTGGCCTACAAGAGAGGCAATCGCCCCATTAAGTATTGCCGGGCTCCATTGTTCTACACAATTCGGTAACTCCACAGCAAGCGCCCCGCGCTGAGGCGAGGCCACGTGACCACGCTTTGGCCCGGGCCCAGGCGGCAACTCACGCCCACGGAATCGCACAACAGACTGCCGAGATCCGGGCCACCCTAGTTCGAATTGCCCTATGACGAAATGGTGCGTGAGGGCCGTGATGTAAGGGGCCCATGGGAAGCAACTCTAGGAGATTGGAGTAACGATGATTTTTTCTTTTCGTCTGTGTCTCCCTTTGCTTTTTCTTGCCTTTTTTAGTATAGGGGTGATCAGTTGTCTCCCATTTTTCTTGATTCTGAGCTGCGCTTTATGTGCATTTTTGTTCAGGTTCCGGACAACGGCGACATTGTCGGGCAGTACGAGCGAAGTGGTTTGATTTTAGATGAACGGATTTTTTGGTTGCCGATAAATGAAAATACAAAATCTGTAAAGAAAAACGGAAAATAAGAATGGCTACGTAGAAACTGTGCATCGAATCTCAACCTTCAAACACGTAGTTGTTGAATGGCCACAATATTATTTTGACATTCGAATCGAGACACTACAAGAAATCTTGGAATGCGTATTTTTCCGTTCTACTACTGTCCAAAGTGTTTTGTTGATTCGGGGCAAGTCGAGCTGGCAAAATAGGCAGTAACCGCAAATGGCCCGTCGCGGATCCGAGAAGTGGTTTTCTCCCAAAAGATGGTTTCCTTACGAGAAGTGGTTTTCCTACAACATATATAAACAATTTCTTGGTTTTACTTTTCATCGTCTGGTTCCTTCAACTCTTCTCTATAGTTCCCTTGACGTAAGAAAATCAAGCTTTTCAGAAGATATACACCCAACTGATTGATAGGACTTCATTCTAAAAAATAAATAGTGTCCGGGAAGCAGCATGTAAGCGCATACATTCGCAGCCCAACAAATTTTTGGAATTTCATCAATTCCCCACAGTATGCATTTTTGGTACAGCTCCGAACATAGCTGCTGCAGATTAGGAGCCAAGATACTGTAATCTTTGAGTCTTGGGTTCTGGGCGCCTGGTGCCGTCTCAAATGTGACAAAGCTACCTTTCAAGAAAAAATTAATTCCGTTTTGGCGAAACCGAGCAGCTTGGTGTGAACTATTTTTCAATCATGTCTGCACGCGACATGTTGTTAGAATGGCTCTCGAGATGCGCCAGCCTTTGTGATTCGAACTCTGTCGTGCTCACAGCCTCCCAGGGGGTTGAGTTGATGTTGCTTTAATCGAAAATCAAATTTTTTCAAAGATATTATTGTGTGTCCGTGACCATAACTGGTTCATCACTTTGAAATTGCTTCCGTGTCTAGTTGTCTTTCGCGTGCGTTGGGAAGTAGTTAATGAGTTAAACAAGGTGTCTCGAGATGACCATATTTTATCAGAATTAACAAAATTCAACTTTCATATCAGCTCTCTTCATCGATCTTTAGGCGAGACAACCTCGAGATCTTTGGGAGTCTGAAATTTCGTGGAGGGTTCTTATCATTTAGTCGACTCCAAGTGACGCTCGGAAACCGGGGTGTCTAAGTCCACCGTTATTGAGAATTTGTGAGTGCTTAACATTTGTTGAAAAAGCTGGACAATTCGCGTACAGGAGACTCAAACACGAAATTGACTGATTTATTGGGTAAAATTTATCTGGCTTGTAAAGCCTCCCATGCGCCTGGAACTCTCCACCTGTCTCACCTAATTTTTCCCTACGCTCTGAGCAAGTCTTGCCTGCTTCCAATTACAAAAAAGAAAAAAAGAAGAAAAGAAAAGCTGTATCTAGCATTTTCATTGTTTGATCTTACTTTCTTTCGCTCTCTTTTCGAGTCTTTCTTGAGTAGTATGAACTGAAGAGGGTGGTCATCGGACTTTCACAGAGTAAAGTCTGTATCCACGAATTCATGATCAGCCGACGCGGAAAAAGCGAGACAAAAAGCATAAGACCCCCTTTTCTTGGATCCACCAGATACTTGCGGAAGAGTAAATAGACATTTACAAAATGTATGAGGTCTGAGATACCCGAAGACTTAAGAAATATCCGAGGGCTTGATGATCAGAATGGCTGAACAATTCACGTCTACGATTCTAGTCTGATTCACGGCTACGATCCATATTGCCTATTGCAACTTGCTGCAATTTTCTTTGACACAAGAATCAGCAGATTTTTTATGAAAGATCAGGTGAAAATGTTTTTTTGAAAGGTATCACCAATTTTCTTTCCACGATCTTTTTCAAGGCTCCCTTACAGAATTATTATGCTGCGACTCTTACTTCTTATGAGTCGTCATATTTGACCAGTTCCTCCTACCATCACTCTTCGCTTACTGCGAACTTATCTACATCATTTAATTCAGAGTCTCATGATTACCTTTCAAATTCACATTTTTGATTGTCTTTGCCTTTGTCATTGCCTCTGCCTTTGTCTTTGCCTTGGCCTCTCATTTTCTCTGTCTCCCATTGCCTCTGTCTCTCATTGCCTTTTTCAGTTCGGGCCTCGACCAAAACCAGGCCCTGCGCGGGCCTACGATTTGCACCCAAAGCGCGACCCCAAACACATGAGGGCCACGCTCAACCCAGCCAAATCGGTTCAGGCCACGACACCTGAGCCTTCTACCACAGCACTCCGTCTTTTCTCCACGCCATAATTTCCGATTCTCGATAGCAGAAACATTTCCTACATGTCCAATCCAGGCGACGTTTCGCTTTCAGACGGCAGCGCCGCTCCGCCGCAGATATCTGGCGAGTTTCTGTTGCGGCCTCTTAGAATCCAGAAAAGACACAGCACGCCTGAAAAGAGACTGAAGCCAGACCGGCCTGAGAAACAAGAACAGCCGCGCGTGACCTCTCGTAAGCTGGCCGGGTCCGACGACTTTGTGTGTCGGCCAATGCGCCTTGGGCTGGCGTCTACGCCGCAGAGTTTCTGGGCTGCCGAAACGGGGGATCTGAAACCCGCGATTGTCACGAAACACGAGAAATCTGGCGGCAACGATACCGCCACGGCAACGCAGGACACCGGGTTTAGTCACGACGCGGAAACATTGGCCGAGCTGGTCCAAAACTCGGCGCTAGAGCTGCCGCCAACGTCTCTCAGCAGACATCCGTCGATCCAGATCAAAAACCTCCCGATAGTCCAGTCGCCACGCAAGTTTTCCCTGGCCGGTCCACCGGGAAAGGACGATCCGGTTTTTGCCGTGTGCCTCGTGGATTTCCATCATGTGCGTGGGCCTGAAGTCCAGTGGTGGCGCTCAAACTACCATAGAAATGCCGACCCGGCGCTTTTTCGAAACCTTGCGTTCCAGGCATTGCCCGATGGACTGCACTTGTTTGAAGAAACGTTCTCCAACTTCAATCTTGTGTATGACTTTGAGGCGCAAAAGTCGCTCGATGACCTGGTGGATATCGAGTCGTTTAGAGGCAACCCAAATCACTTGGAAACGCTCTTTGGGTGCTCGTGTGTGCGGCAGGTGAAGACAGCAGACCTTTCGGAAACAGAGCTCGAAAGAAATAAGGACATCACGCGCTCGATCGTGCAAAAGGCAGTAGTTGTTATATCACGCAAACAGCCTGTCTTCACGAAGATCAAGGAAAAGTTGTCGATCATCACTCACAGCTTCTTCCAGCAAGACACTTTCGGGAATTACGAACTCTTGGATAATCTTTTCGACAACCTCAACGAGTTGCTACGCGAGCCTCGGGAAGAAGAGTCAACAGGGCTGAACACGCCCGTGAAAATCGACCCGGAGTCCCAGCTCGAGGCAGACATGTACGAGGCACAGGAGGAATATTTTGTGAATCTCAATCTCCGGGAGCTCCTAGCGCAACTCAAAAACGATCTTCTTATCATTTTGAAAGCCTTGCTTCTAGAGAAGCGTGTCGTGGTATACTCGAACAATAACCTCGAACTTCTCACGCAGTTCCAGAACAACATGATTGCGCTTATACCGAATCTCATCAATAATCTTGAGCTTTCAGGGTGTCCCTTGTGCGACTACACCGAAAAGAACTCGCCATTGGAGAAACCCACGTCACTCAAAACTAACGACCGCATGTCTATGCTACGATTCTTTGGCTTGCCACTCCAGGTTTTCAATACAAAAGGTGGGTTCTGGAACCCGTACCTTCCCCTCCAGCAAATGGACGAGTTGAAGGCAACATCTTTTATGGTTGGCTGCTCGAACTTGCTCATAGTGAACCAGCTGGCGCGATTCAAGATCGACGTCTTGGTGAACCTCGATACTTGGCTGGTGACCTATCCTATGGGAAAGCCAGAGGAACTCCGGCTCACCACTGTCGACAAGAAATTTGTTTTCAATCTCCTTGCTGCAAATTCTACGGGAGAAGCGTACATTGGTAGCGACGACTACATTCGATACCAATTTGAAGACTACATCCGCAGTCTCCTTTCGACTGTAAGATTTCAGCAGTATGTCGAAAGGTTTCAACTCCCCCCACCGGGTTTTGATCCGCAAGTGGACAGGCGGTTGGGCAGCTATAAGGCTTTCAATATCGAGTTCGTCAGCAAATGGCAGCTGACGAAAAATTATCAGATTTGGAACAGCACAAGCGACGAGTTCATATTCAACTTTCATCCGCCTACGCATTTCGCGACCGAAATGACAGATTCAGGAGGGGCCTACAATTTCGGCGGGTTTCTCTCGTCCTTCAGAAAGACCACGGCTGTGCCCGCCTCCAACTTGGCTGAGCGGGCCAATCAATACTTTTCTCATGCTCAACAGCCCCGCAAATTTATCGAAAATGAGGACAAAGAGAAAGACAGCAATCCAGCTGCTGAGACTACGGCTGCAAAATCCGGATGGTGGGGATTCAAAAAAACATAGGCCGCGAAATAGACCTCTGTCCTGCATACCCGGTACATCGAGAGGGAAAAAAATCAAGGCTTCAGCTTCGGGTTATCGATTAAGACGACAGGACAATTGTTTCTAATTTGACTGGACTTTTTCTGTTCGATAGCGAAGACGAGTAGTATGAAACACCCCTTCCAAATCCTTGTGGCTGATGCTTCTGGCACTCACCTTTTTGCGTCAGTGAAAAATCAGCTATTGGCGTACCGCACCTCGGATGGAGCTTTAATCGGGTCTTGGACCGATGATGTCGATTTGCAGAGTGTTCAGGAGGAAAAGTTTAAAGCTAAACGCGAGGCAGAAGAACAGAAGAATTTGTCTGAGGCAAGCGGAGAACCCGCCAGCAAAAAGCCAAAGAAAGAGCCCAAGGTTCCAGTCCCTGGCCCAGGTGCTCCTACAATTTACAATTACCTCCGGTCTTTGACATTGAGCAGAGACGAAAAGCACCTTATAGGAACTACTGATAGCGATAAAGCTGCTGTGATTTTTGCAATTGATTATAGCAAAGACAACTGCATTGAGTTAATCAAGCGCCAGGCGTTCCCAAAAAGGCCTTGCGCGGTGCTGACCACGACTGACGACAAAACCCTCATTTTGGCGGACAAGTTTGGTGACGTCTACGAGATTCCTATTGATAACGAGGCAATTGTTCCCGAGAAAGATCTAGTACCAATCTTGGGCCACGTGTCCATGTTGAGTGATGTTCTCGTGGCCGAGCACGAAGGTAAGCAATATGTGCTCACAGGAGACCGAGATGAGCATATCAAGGTCACCCACTACCCCATGTCGTATGTCGTAAAGCACTGGTTGTTTGGTCATCACGAATTTGTCTCGTCTATGCATCTCCCTCGTTTCAAAAATGACTTGCTCATCAGTGGAGGAGGCGACGACTACTTATTGTTGTGGGATTGGTGGACCAACAAACAGCTTGCCAAAATCGAGCTCCGTGACTTGATCGAGCCTCACTTGACCGATGCCCATTTCCCACCAGAAAGATTCATGCAAGAGGACTCCAAGAAGGAAGTCTGTATTGCCAAAGTGCTCACTCTCGAAACAAGTGGCGAAAAGCTTCTCTTTGTCTTGTGTGAAAACACCAACTGTATTTTAACATTTGTGATTAATGACGATGATACTGTTGAGCACAAGCAAAAGCTTGTTACCAGCGCTCCAATCATTGACGTGGCCTTGGCGGGTGAGAGGTTGTTTGCTGCAGTTGACGTCGACTCGGATGACGACCTCATCGAAGTGTACCAAGTTTCTGAGAATGGTCTTTTGGAGAAGCAAGCCTCAGATTTGTCAAAGGCTATCTGCTCTTCGAACACTAGTGAAGTCTCGGATCGCACAGAGATATACCCCTTGTACCATATACACACATTGAGAAAGAGAAGCGAACACTAGCCTGAATCCCTAAATCTTAAAATTCATAAAGCTCACTTAATTAGACTACTTCTGTAATTCACATATCTTTTATTGCCTTCTAGGTCGATTTGAATCTTTTTGTTTATTGCTCATCTTTCTCGTCATCAACAAAGCCACCTTCTTTACTCAACGAATAGAATAAAGAATCTTTGCGTTTCAAAAGATTTTCCGGGGTGTCAAATTCTGCAATCTCTCCTTGTTCCAAAACAACGATACGGTCAGAGTCCATGATCGTATTCAATCTGTGCGCGATAGTCAAAATTGTTCTATCTTTAAACTCCGATCTTATTGTTTGCTGTAACACGCGATCAGTCTCGACATCAACTGCCGCCGTCGCCTCATCCAAAACTAAGATAGCAGATGGAATCAACAAAGCTCTTGCAAGACACATCAATTGACGCTGACCAACAGAAAGGTTAGAGCCTCCTTCACTCATGTTGACATCTAAGGCAGACTTGATCTCACTGCTTGGGTCGCGTTCCTCGTACATCTTCAAGACATGATCTTTCAAGTGGGACAATTCCAAAGCTCGCCAAAGCTGCTCCTCACTATAGCACTCCGTGGGATCTAAGTTACTCCTGATGGTACCTTCAAACACTTGGGCATCTTGTGGAATGATCGAAAGCTTGTGCCTCAAGTCAGCAAGACCAAGTTCACTAGTGTTTGTGTTGTCTATCTCGATATGACCGTTAGAAGCCTCGATGATCCTGAATAATGCCAAAGTTAAGGAAGACTTTCCAGCACCCGTCCTACCAACGATTCCGACCTTCTCGTGTGGCTTGATGCTCATGGAAATTCCTTTCAAAACAAGATCCAACTCCGGTCTATATCTCGTAGAGTAATTTTTGAAAATAACCTCACCTTTTTCGGGCCATGTTTCACGTGGTCTTTTATCCTCGATAATCTCTGGGGCCTCGGAGGTGAGTCTAGAGTATTCCAAAATTCTTTCCACAGAGACAATATTTGTCTCCACCTCTACTGTCATTCTCACAATCCAATTCAAGGATTGCGTAATTTGCAAAGAGTAAGACACGGACAAACCGATCAAACCGGCGCTAATAGTACCACTCTTCAAACTCAAGATGGCCAATCCCGATGCAGCCAAAATGATAATTGAGCCCAAAAGTTCCAATCTCACCGCAAGCCATCTGTTCGCGTTGATCGATGGATGATAGGCACGCATATTTTTGTCAATTCTACTCCTGTTCAAATGTTTGAATCTATCTTCTTGACCATAAGCCCTGATTATAGAAACTCCGTTCAAACTTTCTTGAAAATTAGCGTAGATTGGAGATCTTGTGGTAGAGTCGACACGACGCAATTCTCTCGAAGTTTTCAAGTAGTACTGCTGGTAGTAAACATACAATACACCCAATGGAATTGCGATGAAGATGAACTGCCAAGTCGAGAAGCAAATGACGAGAATCGTGAACAAAACCTTGACAGTGTTGCTAAAGAACATACCGAAGACCCGTCCGAGGACCTCATCCACTTTGTAAACATCATTAGAGAATCTGTTCAAAATTCTTCCGATTGGAGTTGTCTCAAAAAACGACATAGGAGATCTGAGAACACTTGTTGCCATTCCATTGTGCAACTTCTTGGAGCCTTCAATCGTACAAAAGATCCACATGATACAAGTTTGCGTCAAAGTAGATATGGAGAACCCGATACCCAAAAGGAAGTAAATACCCAAGTACTTCACGGCGCTTGGATTGTGACCGTTTTCGGTATTAACTTCTGACCAATGCTTCAACCACACATTAGAAAGCACATTAAATGCCATAGATATCACTGTGGTACTCAAGAAAACCGTCACATTGAATGGGTTACAGGCCTTGGCATACTCCAAATAAACATCCCATTTGACTTTACCTTGTTCCGAATGCTCCTTACGAGCCTTAGTGTCGTCATCCTCCTCTTCTTCGCCATTATGAAGTAAAACGCGTTCCTCGTCCGAAATGAGGGGCGCGACAGAAGCTCTTCTGAGACTCGAAGTTTCGGAAACATTTTTCAAGGAGGATAACTCTGGGATCTCTTCCACCTCAGTGGTCATTTTTTCGCCCTTCGTGGAGTTGGCCGACGAGTTGACTTTACTGGAATCAGCTGTAGACTTACCAAACTCGAGCACCAACTGGCGTAATTGACTCTTGTCCTGTGACATTATGTCCAGATATGCGCCTTGCTCCACGATTTTTCCATCCTTAACCATGTGCATGTTGTCTGCAATACTCAAGACATGAATGGCATTGGTGGCCAAGATCTTACACTTAGTCTTTAACAACCCTTGTGGGCCCAAAACGTTGTTGATAAGATGTCTTCCAACATGCTCATCCACTGCACTCAAAGGATCGTCAAGTAAGTACACGTCAGCTCTTGCATATACAGCTCTGGCCAATGAAAGACGTGCTTTTTGGCCACCCGACAAAGAGATACCCTTTTCCCCCACCTCGGTCTTATCCTTTTTGGGGAGTATTTTCAAATCAATACTCAATGCGCAGGCATCGAGAACCTTGTGGTAAAACTCAGGGTCATATTTGTGTCCAAACAAAATATTTTCTCTCACGGTACCGTTGATGATCCATGGAACCTGAGAAACGTAAGCCACACTGCCGTGCACTCTCGCCTCGCCATCTAATTTGTACAAGTCACCAAGAAGACATTGAAGAATAGAGGATTTTCCGGACCCCACCTTTCCAACAATACAGTCCAACTCTCCTTTTTTGACGTCCAAATTGATGTTAGAAAGGGCTACTTTATAGGATTCCTCGCCCTTTTGCTTCGACCACAAGTATGTACCATTCTTCACCGAGACTGCAACATCACCAACTCTCTCTGCCCGGGGAAGCTTCGTCACTGCGTTCTTCTGCAATTCCGCGCTTGTCAAAAACTTGGTCAATCTTGAAATGGCCACTTGTGCCTCGACAATATTGGTTATCACCATGGGCACAACCGCCAATGGGAACGACAACAAGTTAAACAACGATAAGGCAGGGAAGACAACGTCGGTCGATAAAGTCGCATTTTTGTTCAAGAGAACAAATAATCCGAAAGTGGAACACGACACTAGGAATGGAGCCAAATTCCAGGAGAACATTGAAACAGAGCTGAAAACACCCATTCTCTTGAGATTAGTCAACTCTTTATCATTTCTGACATGGTTCAATCTCTTCAAGTATGGTGCTTCCCAGCCGTAAAGCTTCAATGATTTAATGTTGTTCAAGATCTCACTGATTAACCTAGATCTCTCATCTTTGAATTTCATTTGCGTCTTCTGCAATTTCTTTTGGTATTTGGCAATGAGCGCATTCAATGGAATCATGATGACCATAATAAATACACCTGCCCACATCGAGTTGCCCAACAAACCGTACAAAGAGTACAAACATAAGATGATTTGAAATGGACCCGACCAGATGATTTGCAAGTTTTGAACTAAGTCCTGTAATCTCTGGACATCAACAGACATCAAATTAACGATGTCTCCCGTGTTTGAGGCTTGCTTTGTCTCATTGGACAACACAAGCGATTTATCATAAACGACAGACGTCAAAGATGATTTGATACTCATGCCGAAATCGAAAGCCCTTTGGAAATATTGGTGCAAGCATGCTGTTTGTGTAACAGAAACAATGAACATCGCCCCGGCGATCATCAAACCTCTTGTAAGGGGCAAAGGCTCGCCGTCTTTGACTGACTGAGAGTAGTCATTTACAAACCGAATCAACAATCTGAGCAATTGTGGCTGCACAAACGCCAACAGATCCTGCAAAGCCTTGAAGACTCCTCCAAGAAGGAATGGCGCGCCAAATGCTTTAGATAAAGCAAATACTAAAGAAGGAGAATCCTGGTTGTGCCAATAATGATAGAAAGCCGCACTAGTGTTTTCAGACTTGAGCGATTTCGGCAAGAAAGGAAGATCGATTTCACTCAAATACTGATAAAAACCCTTTTTCATCAAAGGTGCCATCCAGTTAAACGAGATCCGTGAAAATACATTTGCGCGGTCGAATGGCGAAGCGCCAACCTCATGAGCCAACCCGTTGATGGGCTGCGGAGCAATCCAGCTCTCCAAAATTAGCAAGAGCGCCACATTCACAGTCGCTAAAATGGAGACCGTCGCGTATGTAGACTTGACTTCCGCACGCAATTTCAACGACATGAATTTGGCAATGCCAAACAAGGCCTGGAAAAGCCAGTAGAAAAGAAGCACTCCATTTGAAATGTTCAGCTTGAATTGCTCCAAATATTGAATAGCAAATGCCACCAATCCAGCAATCGTGTTAAGCGCAAGGCCAGTGAATATGATGTCCCTTGACCCATAAGTCATTGCCACCACTATAGAAAAGGCAATGTGCAAGGCAGAGAGAAGTAACTTGGCGTAAAACGCCCACGTCACTTTGTTACCTGAGGAAATCTTGCGTTTGGATAATTCCCTCACCTGGAAAATTCCAGTAATAATCATAAGCAAGCCAGCGGCCGAGAAAAGCTCACCTTGCAAAAAGCAAGGTGTCAAGTCATTGTATATTGGCGAGACGGGCCCCCAGCCGTCGTTACACTGACAAGAGAACCAGCCAGACCCGACGGGAAACGGCACAGATCCATTACTCTGGAGAACACTCGATTCCGAGGATGCCAAAAAGGGAACCTTGGCCAAAACATCCCAGTTATGGTATGCCGACTGTTG
This sequence comes from Metschnikowia kofuensis (nom. inval.), assembly GCA_030564885.1. Lineage (NCBI taxonomy): Eukaryota > Fungi > Ascomycota > Pichiomycetes > Serinales > Metschnikowiaceae > Metschnikowia > Metschnikowia kofuensis (nom. inval.). The sequence continues at coordinate 18,204 of JAJLZY010000212.1, forward strand.
CAGCCAAGCCAATTGTTCCATGACTGAATATCTTATGTAGAATATATGATTCCAAGATGCTTTGGTCAGTGGAAAAGTATGAAGTAAGGAAAGAGTCTGCCGCGTGGCGAGCCGAAAACCTCTCTATCAGCTCGCTCGCGTGTGCGTGTGCAGGGCAAGTCCATTTATAAGCACTAAGTTTGACGCGCGGGAAATTTTCCCAAATGAAGATAACTCCGAGCAGGCCGGTCGATGCTTATGGCCACCAATGCAGGAACGGCTCTAGTTTTAGGGGCTCACGTTCGTTTGCTGCCCTTTGCAAGCACGCGACAGGTACCGCGATACCTGGCAGCTCCTATATCCGATATTAGTATGTATAAAACCTCTTGAGCCAGCGAAGTAATTAAGCTTTGATTTGCTCTTGTTCATATTCTCACTTTTTCTTTTCTTCCCATTACATTCTGCTATTCGTGTTGTCATAGATTCTCCCAAATTCTAATGGCTTCAACGTACCACTTTCAACTTCCTCTGGAGGCGGCGCGGGCACATCTGATAACTCACCTAGTTAACAAACGCAACAAGCAAATTTACTTGAAAAGTTTCTTGAGTCTCGACAGCTTTTTCTGCTTGACTGGCTCTGCATTCAAGTCGGAACTCGGTAGATTGGCTTTTTTCTGATAGTGCAGAGGCGTGCTACTCTGCGCCTGGCTGGGCGGTAAATGCGGATTGAACCTACTTTTTGCATTTGATGTGGCTGTCTGCGTAGTCATTTGCGAGCCTCCGCTGCTTGAAGAAGACGGGGGAAGCGACGCAGCAGGCGCGGCCTTGGGCACTTGGAAAAGATGGTCGGGTGCCTGGCTTATAGCCAAATTTATTTCTGTGTGTAGCGGGAGATTCAAATTCACCGGGTTCTTTGCGTCATCGATACTTTGTAGGCCTATGAGGAAGTCACGTGGCTTCAATATGGACTCGGAGCCCAAGAAGAAGTCTTTGTTGAGTGCACTGGAAAGCTCGTATATCAGTCTGATCTCGGAATGGGTCACTCCGCCCGCGACAAAGCAAAAGACACGTTGTATGTTCCTTTTCAGGCTCAGGTTCGAAGATTTGGAACTCGGCGGTGCCCAGGACGCCTTGATGCGCGGGTTCCGCAACGACCCAGACTGCTCGGCAGCCCCAGAGAGCCCGGCCTTATTTGGGATATCATCAACAAGCGGCTTGTCGCGGAAATACGGAAACCAATCCTCGTCGAGCTCATACTTGACCGCGTTATAGAGCACGCGCTTGAGGCCCGGCGCGAACCGAGAGGTATTGTATGTGCCCTCGTTATTGATGGTATGGAAAGTCTGGCGCTTAACTTTCTTCAGCTTCACGGAATCCTTCACAATTGGGAAGTTCAACTTGCGGAGATTGTGGAAGCACCGCAGCACAAGCGACACGATCTGGTTATCCCTGACGCCGATAAATTTCGCCAACTTGATGAAATCAGATTCCGCGAGTCCGCCACGGTAGAGGCTGTAGACTAGAACAAGGCGCATTTTGTCGTTCACGTGCAAGTCGTCTCTTGCAAGAAGCGCAACGAGATCGTCGTGAAGATGCTTGTTGTAGACGCCTTCAAACAGAGTGCCGTCGGCGGCACAGGTCTGCTCGAAGTCAGCTGCAAACTCCGCTAGTTTACGACTCGCGTTTATATCGAGACACTCGTCGATCAACGACTTGTGGAGAGTCACCTCACGCCTCTCCTCGTCGAATCCCTGGAGGTGTGCCACCACGTACATTAAGTCTGAAGAGGTCTTTGCGCGCGACCGGTCAACCATCATTGGGTTGTTCTTGATGAGGTCGCCAATCCGCGCAA